>JAHIAM010005658.1:0-83300 GCA_021605205.1 Aegilops longissima | reverse complement strand
GGACAACAACGACTCATGTGTTACTTGCTGCGGTAGCTGAACCCCTTTATCCTCTGCATGACCTGTCATTTCACAGTAATTAGATGAAACCCACTAGCATGAGTAGGAGTTGCTTGAGCCATATTGTGCCTACTCATTCATGCTTGTTTGTCATGCCTGCTACTGCTTAGAGTTGAGTCAGATCTGATTCATCAGGGATGAATCGGAGGTGTGTGAACATGTCCTACTGTGTGTGTGAGCTAAGTGTGTGAACACGATTTGGTAAAGGTAGCGGTGAGAGGCCATGTAGGAGTACATGGTGGGTTGTCTCATTGAAGCCGTCCTCAGGAACTGAGTTCTGTGTTTGTGATCCATGAAACAGTTACTACCACACATTGGGATCCTTAATTGACTCTCTCGACTTCTTAACCACCCTTGTCCTCGGTCCGGAGTTGCAAGTAGTTTCGGTGTTTGTAGCATGTCAATGCATGCAACGCTGACCTTAGGGGTGGGTTGTGTTGCGGTAGGCACGTGGCCTGTGTACCGATTCGCCGTTTGGTGTCTCGGGAACCCTGCACACATCGTTCGGGGCTGTATGGGAAACCTCGGCGGACTCCTGCGGATGGAACCCGAATAGGCGATAAACCTGGACTAGGGACTTGAGTGTTTAGGTAGGTCGTGGCCGACACCCTCGCTGGGCTTCCGCTTGAAGGTTGCCGAGTACATGTCGTAAACGGCGGTAAGTGATGAGAGTGTGTGAAGAAGTACACCCTGCAGGGTTAATATGATCTATTCAATAGCCGTGTCCACGGAAAAGGACTTCGGGTTGCCTATATCAGTTCATAGACAAGTGAAAGTGGATACTTAAAATGCGCAAGATAAGCGTGAGTGCTATGGATGGCGTTCTCGTGGGAAGACGGGGCGGGTCCATAGTGGTGTATTGATATGGTGAATATGTGGACTCGTGCGCCACCTCAAAAGAGTTACTTGCAATGTAGTTCAGGATAGCCACCGAGTCAAAGCTGGCTTGCTGCAGTCAAACTCCACCACCCCTTTTGATAATGATGCATATGTAGTTAGTTCTGATGTAAGTCTTGCTGAGTACAATTGTACTCACGTTTGCTTGGACTTCGACGTTTAGCTTGTTACCTCAGCTACGATCTTGTGCCCTCGGCAGGATCTGGTAGATAGTCAGGCTTCGCAACCTTTTTCATTTTATAGTTGTCTGTACTCAGACATGTTTAGCTTCCGCTTGTGCTTTGACTTGTATTCTCTGAGTGCTGGGTCATGAGACCCATGTTTGTAATATCTCGCTCCTCGGAGCCTAATGAATAAATATTTGAGTCGTAGAGTTATGTTGTGATGCCATGTTGTATTTACACATATTGAGCATATTGTGTGTATGTTTGAAATGCTCGGTATGTGTGGGATCCGACAATCTAGTTGTTTATCCTTGGCAGCCTCTCATATGGGGAAATGTAGTCTCGTGCTTCGAGCGATAGTAGTCCGCTACAGCCCGGTTCACCGAGTCCTGCTAGCCCAGCACTACTGCTTGGACACTTGACTGGCGGCATGTGTTTCACTTCGCTCCTATGTACATCCCCTCGAAATGTCACGCGGTGATATTCGAGTCCTGCCTAGCCTGCTACAGCCCGGGATACCGGAGTCTGTTAGCCAGTGCTACAGCCCGAATTCATACGTTGATGACCGACATGCTCGATGTGATTCATGTATGCCTGTCCCCATGGGTTAGCGCCGCTTTGGGTTCACGACTAGCCATGTCGGCCCGGTTCTTTGTCATATGGATGCTAGCGACACTATCATATCGTGAGCCAAAAGGCTAAACGGTCCCGGCCATGGTAAGGCGACACCGTGGGAATACCATGCGTGAGGCCGCAAAGTGATATGAGGTGTTACCGGCTAGGTCGATGTGACTTGGAATCGGGGTCCTGACAGCGTTGGTATCAGATCCTGACTGCCTGTAGGATTACCAAGCCAAACTGGTCGAAGTTGTGTCTAGAAATGCTTTAGTTATGTAAGGGAATTGATTGTGGAAGGGAACGTAAGGCTCTTTTTACTCCTTATACCTCATGGCCTTCTGATCTGAGTCATCCTCTTCTCTTCTACAGGGTTTAAGAACTAGGCTTCTCATCTTTCTATCAGGATGACGTGTTACTAATCCATAGACCTTTAAGATTGTTGGTTTTAAGCCCCAGTTCAGTTCCTACTAATTCTGTATGATTACTGTTGATCTCGGAACCTTGATATTGTGATGTTGAGTGGTTATGCCACCATTTTTGCAGGATGTCTCAAATCATTTTGAGCATTTACAGCCGTTATGCTGTCCGAGTCATCCCAGGCCTCTAAATAGTCTGATGCATTTGCAAATCCTTTCCTTCCATTCCCGATGTCCTTTTTGGTCAGAATAAGCACACTAATCGGTAAGTTGAGGAACTTTGTTGCCTCGGCGTAGATGTTGGAGCTATTATTATGACCCTAGGTGTTTAGGAAGTCGCCTAGCAATTTAGCAATGCTTTTGCATCCCCAGTGCGATGATTGTGGCCATTATTCTTGAAAGCATCCCATGATGTTATTAGTTAGTAGGCATTCTATTCCTGGGTTCTTGAACCCAAGATTCACCCTACTTCATGTTGTTAGTATTTGCTAGTTCCTTTAGGATATTAGTAACCTTGCGATAGTCCTCGAGGTCCATGGTATTTCCTTCTTCCAAATACCATGAACTAGTTAAGGCAGAAATTCTTTGAATTAAAAGATCACAACCAGAGTGCTCGTGAGGAGTTCTCCATTTATAATTGTGAATCTGCCAGTTCTACTTTCCTGCATGGGTTATCCGGAAGAAACCTGTTGAACTTGATTCGACATACTAACCTATGCATCCACAACTCGGAAAGTTATATGCTCCTCGAGTTGTTCCTCCTTAGTTGTATCTTGACCCCGCCTGCCAATTGATAGTCAAGGGTATGCGTGCATTCGTTTATCGATGCCTATTACTCTTGTGGTCCGTCAAGCCATTCTGTCCTGAATAACTTGGAGAAACAAACTCCAGTACCTCATCCATATCCAGGATTGGGTCAAAGCAGTTGTGTTTTGCAGATCAAAATGCTAATTCAGCTTCTGTTCTGTTCTACCTTGGAGTATTACCCCCTTTATGTCAGAATTGTCATGAGAACTGCACCAATCTCATGAATTTTGACGTAGTGATACTTCTCACCATCATCATTCATTCCTCGGTCCTCGTGTTGTTGTAACCGGAATGCCGACAAGTGAACTGTGATGTGTGAAATCGACACTTCTAGCAACCATGTTGCTTAGTAGTAAATGGACAATATTCTCATTCTTAGCGTATTGATTATTAAATCATCATCCTAATATTGATCGTGCTACCTAGTCCTTATTTCTGGTGCACACTTCGATTGATGAGTTAGGATCTTGTCAAGTCCTCACTCATTTGATCATATCGTCTTGCCCTCAAAAGCAAGATTGTTCTCGAGCTTAGTAACATACCGGTGGTTCGTGACTTTCCAAATATCCTCTTGGAAGTGTTACCGGGTTGTTTCCTGGCTGTTATGTTGAGCTCGTGATCAAGTTGGTTTCTTGTGAACCACCCTTTCTCCAAGAATCTGTGTTGGATATCCCTAAGCTAGTTGGTTAAGCTAGACAACAACTTGGAGAGTTGGAAGATAAAAGCTTGCCTAACTTAGTTCGATCCAAAGGGATATTCTTGTGTAGTGTGCGTTGAAGAAAGATGATATCCTTATCGATTGGTCCCTCTGATCAGTTGCTGGACCTATTGTCTTATCAATCCTCTGATTTGAGTATGGGCTATCATCAAATCAAATCAGTACCAACGATGCTCGTAATGTTGTCTTACTCGTGGTTGATCCCTCGGGCATACACCATTATATCTTTTGGTCTGACCAATGCTATCACCGTGTTCACATGATGGTGGAAGTCCAGTGATATGGAAATTCCGATGAGTTGCTATTGAGCCCATCAGTAGCATTTTGTCTCCCCCATGATTCATGTTGAACCTCAACCTAGCGTTGGAAACTTTGTAAGCAATGCCTTTGTGATCCGTTCTTGAAGCCTATGCTTGGATGAAATAAGTGACTTCCTCTAATTCACGTGCATTAGGTGCAAGTTGCCGCCATGAATTTGAGAAAGGTTTGTTTTGTTTCCTTTGGAATCATCCCAAGTCAGTCATGCACGTGCGAAGTATTCTATGGCCTGATAGACTGATCATCTTCACTCCATATGAATTCCCTAGCACACCAAGCCACTAACTGATTTGTTCAAGGAGAAGAAGTTTCTTCATAAGAGCTAATCATATGACTTATGCAAGGACTTCGTTATCCGCGATGATGGTTCCCCACCTGAACTCGGTAGTGTTTTGTTGTGAGACTACCATGTGGTCATGCTTGTCTGGGACAACGTGTTCACCTGTTTGTAGCAGAACCAGCTCATGTTTTGGAGCTTGCTATCGTAGTTCATATCCCGAGAATCTCGCAACGTCATCTCGTCGATTTGTGTTGCAACCTTTCCTTTTCAGACATGCTGAGTCTGGAGTATCCTACTACCAATCGGATCTGAATCTCAGGCAGATATGATGATTGTAACACTTCCAACAGTTGCATTTCGTTCCCAGCTTGCACCGTCCTTGTGCCATTTCACTATGGGCTGCCTTCTTAGCAATTCTTGTCTAGGCTCATCTTTAAAGGTGGACTTACCATGGGTTCCCTCCACCTCCGATGATAAGCAAAAATCATCCATTGCGTTGTCTTCAACAAGGTAGTCCACATCATCCATTCTAGTCCGGGTGTACCATTCCTTTGCACTCCGCCAAACGGTCGTTGTGAATTGCCTTAGGCTGGTATGAAGAGTTTCAATGATCTCTGAATCAAAAGTAATTCTTTTTTCCACTTAAGGGAACAGCTCAACGAGTCATTTTTCCCAAGGTGCCCCATTACGGAATCCTGGTAATTATCTCCTCGCTATTTTGAACCATCCGCCATCTTTTAAGCGTGGAATAGTTGCCTACCGAATCGAACTTCACCATCCGTTACTTCCCATCCATCTTGATGTATGTTTTGTGTCCCAACTCAAGAGATGTTTCAACGTCTCACTCCATGAGTTGATTCTGAGTGCTTGACCTTCGAGGAGATCAATTCCTGTGGAGTTTCTTTCTGTCGTCATCGTGTTGGATGAAGTTCTCAAAGCAAGGACGTCAAGATCAATATGAAGCAATGAGTCAACATCTTGAGAAGGACAATTGGATCATGGAGATTGTGATAGTTTTGTGACTCCCTTTTCTCTTACTCGACGCCTTGAATCTCGGGTAGATTCTTGTTTAGTGGGGTGAGTTGTCACAGCCCTAGAGCTTGCTTGTAACTAGTGGCATTGCATCCATGCATCATGTTTAATTTTCATGAAATTTGAAATGGGGATGACCAAGCCCTAGCACCAAAGCAATTCAAATAGGTTCAACTAAGAAATATTTTTCAATGAACCCAAATGGCCTTAAAAATGTTCACCATTTTGGGAAAATGCTGAAACAATAACGGAGATGTTGCACATTTTTCCATGACATTTGGATTTTTGAATTAAATCATATAGTATTTGCATTTGGGCATTTAATGCTAATAAATAGTTTAAATGTTCAAATAATCATAAACTGAAATGTTTGTTGTTGGAAATATTCCAACCAGTGACATTGACCAGTTTCATGATTTTTGGAAATGCCCTGGCATTTTTATTAAAGCCAAACATAATTACAGAAAATAGAAAATGGAAATAAAAGAGAGAAGCCCAGCCACTTACCTGGCGCTCACCTGGCAGCCCATCTGGCCCGCCCAGCCCACCAGGGGCAGGGAGGTCTTCTTCCTCCCGCCAGTCGGATGCACAGTGCGTGCCCGACGCTCGCCGCGCCACCTCCTGCTTGCCGCTCCCCTCCCGACGCCTGACGCCTCCCGGCGCCACGCACCCGACCCTCTCTCCCTCACCCGTGGCCTCTCCCCTCCTCTGCTCTCTCACTCGCACGCACCCGAGCGGCCCCGTCGCCACCGTCGCCGTTCGTCGTGGCCACCGACCTCCCCACGGCCAGCCATCCCGCCCACGAGCTCCGCCTCGCCACCCTGAACCTCTCCGCCGAGCCACGCGGCACCGGATGCCCCCGAGTGACGTCTCCGCGGTCGTCTTCTACCTCGGGCAACCGAGATCACCGGAGATGCTCCGACGCCGTCCGGCCTCCCCCGAGCCCGCTGAGCTACTCATCGACCTCGCCGTGAGCTCCTCTGCCGAACCCCTCTCTCCCCGTGCTCTATTTCCCTCTCTAGCCGTTGATTCCGCCGGACCCGAGAGCTTCCGCCGCCAGCCATGGCGCTGCCGTAGCTAGAGCGCACCCACGACGCATTCGAGCCTACCCTCGTGTTCAGTGAGTCAGCAGGACTCCGTAGCACCCCTCCGCACCTCCTGCCGTGCCTCCTAGCGACGACCCCGAGTTCGTCCGAGCTCCGGCAGCCGCCAACCTCGTCGCCGGCCACTTTTCCGGCCACCCCGAGCCCAACCAATGCCACCAAGAACTGCGGGTTGCTCCCAGCTACACTTAGACGCCCTCCGCGGCTCATTTGGTCACCGGAGCGGCCAAACCCACTCTCACCGCCGCGTTCGGCCTCACCGGCGGCTAAACATCGGCGAGTTGACCCCGCTAACCTCTCGTTTGGCCACGGGTGGGCCCTGGTTGACTCTCCTGAGTCAATGACAGGTGGGGCCCAGCCCTGTTAACTAATTAGGATTAGTACTAATTGAATTTAGTTAAACTAATTATGCTGACACACGGGACCCACTGTCAGGTTTGACCCGGACCGTGTTCCGTTGACCCGCTGACGTCACACTGACGTCAGGCTGACGCAGTAATACCTTTTCTGGAATTATTTTAATTCAGGAAATTTCAGAAAATATCCTAAATTTCTAAAATTCATAGTAATTCAACCGTAGCTCAGAATGAAATAATTTATATATGAAAAATGATCAGAAAAATATGAAGAATCTGTTTATGCCATGATCATGCATGTTTGAACAAGTTAACCTCACTGAATAGGACAAATGATGATTAGGGCAATTTATGAAATAACATTTGGAGTTGGAATTTGTTCTCGTTTAAGTTCCACTTCAATTAACTTGGCTAGATATTGCATTAGGTGAATTCAGTACCTTAACATGACATGTCATTCATCTGAATGTGCATTGCATTGATTGTGTTCTCTCTTATTTGCCGGTAATTGTCCCTCTCAAGAGAGCGACGTCTCGATTTATGAATTCGATGACACCGATGAAGAACTATATTATCTTCGGAAGTGCCAGGCAAGCAAAACCCCCTTGTTCATTCCGATATAATCCCACTCTCTCGCTCCTGCTCTATTTTACTGCATTAGGACAACAACGACTCATGTGTTACTTGCTGCGGTAGCTGAACCCCTTTATCCTCTGCATGACCTGTCATTCCACAGTAATTAGATGAAA
This sequence comes from Aegilops longissima, assembly GCA_021605205.1. NCBI lineage: Eukaryota > Viridiplantae > Streptophyta > Magnoliopsida > Poales > Poaceae > Aegilops > Aegilops longissima. The sequence continues at coordinate 75,782 of JAHIAM010005658.1, read as the reverse complement.
CCCACTAGCATGAGTAGGAGTTGCTTGAGCCATATTGTGCCTACTCATTCATGCTTGTTTGTCATGCCTGCTACTGCTTAGAGTTGAGTCAGATCTGATTCATCGGGGATGAATCGGAGGTGTGTGAACATGTCCTACTGTGTGTGTGAGCTAAGTGTGTGAACACGATTTGGTAAAGGTAGCGGTGAGAGGCCATGTAGGAGTACATGGTGGGTTGTCTCATTGAAGCCGTCCTCGTGAACTGAGTTCGTGTTTGTGATCCATGAAACAGTTACTACCACAAATTGGGATCCTTAATTGACTCTCTCGGCTTCTTAACCACCCTTGTCCTCAGTCCGGGAGTTGCAAGTAGTTTCTGGTGTTTGTAGCATGTTTGGGGCCGCACGCAACGCTGACCTTAGGGGTGGGTTGTGTTGCGGTAGGCACGTGGCCTGTACCGATTCGCCGCTTGGTGTCTTGGGAACCCTGCACATCGCTCGGGGCTGTATGGGAAACCTCGTCCGGACTCCTGCGGATGGAACCCGAATAGGCGATAAACCTGGACTAGGGACTTGAGTGTTTAGGTAGGTCGTGGCCGACACCCTCGCTGGGCTTCCGCTTGAAGGTTGCCGTACATGTCGTGTAAACGGCGGTAAGTGGTGAGAGCGTGTGAAGAAGTACACCTGCAGGGTTAATATGATCTATTCAATAGCCGTGTCCATGAAAAGGACTTCTGGTTGCCTATATCAGTTCATAGACAAGTGAAAGTGGATACTCTAAAATGCGAAGATAAGCGTGAGTGCTATGGATGGCGTTCTCGTGGGAAGACGGGAGCGGGTCCATAGTGGTGTATTGATATGGTGAATATGTGGACTCGTAGCGCCACCTCAAAAGAGTTACTTGAAGTCGTAGTTCAGGATAGCCACCGAGTCAAAGCTGGCTTGCTGCAACAAACTCCACCACCCCTTTTGATAATGATGCATATGTAGTTAGTTCGATGTAAGTCTTGCTGAGTACAATTGTACTCACGTTTGCTTATTTTATGTTTTGCAGAGAGACTTCAGTCTCGCTAGTAGTTCCGCTTGGACTTCGACGTTTAGCTTGTTACCTCAACTACGATCTTGTGCCCTCGGCGGAGATCTGGTAGATAGTCGAGCTTCGCAGCCTTTTTCATTTTATAGTTGTCTCGTACTCGGACATGTTTAGCTTCCGCTTGTGCTTTGATTTGTATGCTCTGAGTGCTGGGTCATGAGACCCATGTTTGTAATATCTCGCTCCTCGGAGCCTAATGAATAAATATTTGAGTCGTAGAGTTATGTTGTGATGCCATGTTGTATTTACACATATTGAGCATATTGTGTGTATGTTTGAAATGCTCGGTATGTGTGGGATCCGACAATCTAGTTGTTTATCCTTGGCAGCCTCTCATATGGGGAAATGTAGTCTCGTGCTTCTGAGCGATAGTAGTCCGCTACAGCCCGGTTCACCGGAGTCCTGCTAGCCCAACACTACTGCTTGGACACTTGACTGGCCGACATGTGTTTCACTTTGTTCCTATGTATGTCCCTTCGGGGAAATGTCACACGGTGATATTCGGAGTCCTGCCTAGCCTGCTACAGCCCGGGATACCGGAGTCCTGTTAGCCCAGTGCTACAGCCCGAATTCATACGTTGATGACCGACATGCTCGATGTGATTCATGTATGCCTGTCCCCATGGGTTAGCGCCGCTTTGGGTTCACGACTAGCCATGTCGGCCCGGGTTCTTTGTCATATGGATGCTAGCGACACTATCATATACGTGAGCCAAAAGGCAAAACGGTCCCGGCCATGGTAAGGCGACACCCGTGGGAATACCGTGCGTGAGGCCGCAAAGTGATATGAGGTGTTACCGGCTAGGTCGATGTGACTTGGAATCGGGGTCCTGACATCTTGCCTTGTTGCGAATGATGGTCCCATGAGCTTCTTGCTTGTTCTTGAATATCCACTTGGTTCCAATGACATTGTGGTTCCCCGTTGGCCTTGGCACCAATCTCCACACCTTGTTGTACTCGAAGTTGTTGAGTTCTTCATGCATGGCATTAAGCCAATCCGGATCTTCGAGTGCTTCATATACCTTTTGGGGTTCAACACAAGAGACAAACGCGTGATGTTCACAATAGTTTGCCAATTGTCTACGAGTGCTTACCCCCTTTTGAATGCTTCCAAGCACATTCTTCATGAGATGACCCTTGGTGGAGAGCTTGGATGCAATCTTGGCAGCACGACGCTCTAATTCCTCCTCGGTGGTGAGTTGAGGAGCGGTCACTTGATCATCTTGAGCGCCGTGTTGAGCTTGTTCTTGATCTAGAACTTGCTCGGGGGAGAGAACTTGACCTTGGGCATTACTTGGTGTGTCAACACCTTCTTGAGCATGATCTTGCCCTTGGTCTTGTTCATGAGGTTGAGGGCCTTCACTTTGTTCTTCGGAAGCGTGTGGGCCTTGGGTTGGTGATGGCTCCACTTGAGTGGAGCATTGTCCTTCTCCTTCGGCCACAAGGGGTTCCTCAATGGGTAGGATAAAACCAGCACCCATTCTTCTTATGGCTCGAGGAGGAATTTCATCACCTACATCACAAGTGCCACTTTGCTCCACTTGGGAGCCGTTATTCTCATCAAACTCCACGTTACACGTCTCCTCAATAAGTCCCGTGGATTTATTGAGGACACGGTAAGCATGAGAGTTTTTGGCATAACCAACAAATATGCCCTCATAAGCTCTAGCCTCAAATTTAGACAACCGAACACCTTTCTTGAGAATGAAACACTTACACCCGAACACTTGAAAGTACTTGAGGTAGGGCTTGTTATCGGTGAGTATCTCATATGGAGTCTTGTTCAAGCCCTTGCAGAGGTAGAGCCGATTGGATGCATGACATGCGGCGTTGATGGCTTCGGCCCAAAAGTTGTATGGAGACTTGAACTCCGCCATCATGGTCCTTGCCGCATCCATCAACGTCTGGTTCTTCCTCTCCATGCACCGCTTTTGTTGAGCGGTGTAAGGTGCGGAAAATTGATGCTTCCCCTCATCACTAAGGAACTCATCCAAGGTGTAGTTCTTGAACTCGGTGCCGTTGTCACTTCTTATAGTCAAGATCTTTGTGTTGTGTTGACGTTGGGCTTCATTTGCAAAGTCAATGACGGTTTGTTGGGTCTCGCTCTTCCTCTTGAAGAAATACACCCAAGTGTATCTTGAATAGTGTGTCCGATGGTTGTGGGTTGTGCGTCTCAGATTTTGCCAAGTCATCGATCCGTGTCATCGATCCATGTGGTGTGCTTTTTCTTTGCCGTCTGGAAAAAAAAGACAGACGGAAAAGAGCTTACTTTGCCGTCTACCAAAACAAACACAGATGGCAAAGATTCTTTGCCGTGTGCCAAAACAAATACAGACGGCAAAGAATATTTGACGTCTGTGTTTTTGTTAGCAGACGGCAAAGTGAGCTCTTTGCCGTCTGCCTTTTTTTTTGCAGATGGAGAAGTCTATTTTGCCGTTAGGTTTTCTTTGCCGTCTATTGATGATGGCAAAACTTTTCTTTGCCGTCTACCCGACGAAAAGCTGACGGCAAAGACATTCCCTGACGGCAAATTAGTTGTCTCCCGTAGTGGTGTTGCCATCACCGCCAATAAACTTTGTTCTATTAAATAAGGAAACTTTGACTCTCATAAGCCCCTTCCAAAACGGCGAGTCAGTTGGTCTCACTGTCACCTGGGACAAAGTTTTGGACTGCATATACTTACTACGGAAAATCTGCGCCCACGTTGCCTCAGTTTCAACTGACAACTTAAAAAGCCACTTACTGAGAAGACATATGTTCTTGACTTCAAGATTCTCAATACCAAGGCCCCCCTGGTCCTTTGGTCGACAGATGATATACCATTTGGTGAGTCGGTATTTTCTCTTTAGTTCATCACTCTGCCAGAAGAATCGGGTTCGATAGAAGTCTAGTCTTTTCCTAACTCCAACTTGAACTTCAAAAAAGGATAAGAGAAACATGGGCATACTCGTGAGCACCGAATTAATAAGAATCAATCGGCCTCCGTATGACATAAGTTTACCTTTCCAGCAACTCAGTTTCTTCTCAAACCGATCCTCCATGCACTTCCACTTACTGTTAGTTAACTTATGATGGTGAATGGGTATACCTAGGTACGTAAAAGGTAAAGCCCCCAATTCACACCCAAACAATTGCCTATAAGCCTCTTGTTCATCATTTGCTCTACCAAAGCAGAACAACTCGCTTTTATGAAAGTTAATCTTCAAACCCGTCAATTGTTCGAATAAGCATAGCACCAACTTCATATTTCTCCCTTTTGCCAAGTCGTGCTCCATAAAGATGATTGTATCATCAGCGTACTACAAGATGGACACACCACCATCAACTAGATGAGGCACCAAGCCACCCACCTGACCGGCCTCCTTTGCCCTGCCTATCAGGATGGCCAACATATCAACCAAAATGTTGAACAACATAGGAGACATGGGATCACCTTGTCTCAGGCCCTTGTGTGCCTTGAAATAATGACCTATATCGTCATTCATTTTAATTCCAAGACTCCCTTTTTGCGTGAAAGATTCTACCTGGCGTCGGCAAGCTTCATCAAAACCCTTCATGTGTAAGGCCTGTTGAAGGAACGACCATTTGACCTTATCATACGCCTTCTCGAAATCCACCTTGAAAACAACTCCATCAAGTTTTTTCGTGTGGATCTCTGAAAGTGCGTTATATCGACTAGAGGGGGGGGGTGAATAGGCGATTTTTATGAATTTTACAAATTCTTCACTGAGGAATTTGCCGGTGAGGAAATTCCTTAGCGAAGAAATACATGCAGCGGAATAAGTACTCAGAAGTAAGCATAACAGATTACAAGCATAGTCATCATGATGAAATGAAGACAATCATAGAGTACCGAAAGCGTAATCACAGGATAACACAAGATGAAGACAAACAGACTGAAGAAATTGAACTGAGGAAATTGAGAAAGTCTTCAGTCAAAGTCTTCAAACACAGATATGACAAACACTCAACACAGTAATGAGGAAATGAAAGGGTTGAGGAAATAGAACCAGTTAGGTTGGTGAAGACAATGATTTGGTAGACCAGTTCCAACTGCTGTCTCAGTTGTACGTCTGGTTGGAGCGGCTGAGTATTTAAACTCGAGGACACGCAGTCCCGGACACCCAGTCACTGAGCACGCAGCTCAGGACACCAAGTCCTCACCGTATTCTCCTTGAACTAAGGTCACGCAGACCTCGTCCAATCACTCGTGGTAAGTCTTCAGGCGACTTCCAAACCTTCACATACTTGGTCACTCGGCGATCCACAATTCCTCTTGGATGCTCTAGACCTTGACGCCTAACCGTCTGGAAGAAGCACAGTCTTCAAAGGTAAAAAGTGTCGGATCCATGCGGGATCAATTTCTTCAGTGATGCTCAATCACTTTGGGTTTGTTGGGGTTTGGTTTTTGGGTTTTTCCTCACTTTGGGTTTTTCCTCACTTGATGATTTTCACTCAAATTCCTCAGAGGATGGGTTGCTCTCAAATGACAAGTGTCAAGTTCTCTCGGAGCAGCCAACCAACTAGTGGTTGTAGGGGGCGGCTATTTATAGCCTAGGGAGCAGCCCGACATGATAAGACATAAATGCCCTTCAATGATATGACCGTTAGGTGGATAAGATATTTGGGACAGTGGCGCGCCTTGAAGAACGGTCGGAAATTTGAACATCAAATTCCTCAGGGCTATCACGTTCCTCACTGTGTAGGCAATTCGCACTGGCGAATTCCTAACTCCTCAGTCAGAACAAATTCCTCAGTGACCAGAAGAGCTTCGTCTCTGTCACTGAAGAAATTGACTGAACTGTATGAGATTTCCAAAAGCTTCACTCGAAGGGATTGGTAGGTTTAGGATTTTGAGTTGAGCATCACATGGAAATTTTTCCATAGTATTTCCTCGACCCCCTTTAACAGTACGGTGCGCTTCATGTTCCTCAAATGAATACCAAGTCTTCAAGGTCACACCAATTTCTTCACTTTCAAAGTCTTCAGAAAGTCTTCAGAATATCAAATTCTTCAGTTGAAGAATTTCAGTTTTAGGGTCGACTTTCACTGTAAATGTCAAACTCCTCATAGACTTATAGACCTGTGTACACTCACAAACGCATTAGTTACTTAACCTATAAGTCTTCAATACACCAAAATCACTAAGGGGCACTAGATGCACTTACAATCTCCCCCTTTCTGGTGATTGATGACAATACATGTTAAGTTTTCAACGGGGATAAACATATGAAGTGTAAATACTGATAATGAGGATTTTGATTGCAAGATATAGAAGAACTCCCCCTGAAAGTGTGCATAGTGAGGAAATTGCTTTTGAGGCAATGCACATTTGAAGAATTGAATCATGGAGATCTCCCCCTATATCTTGTAATTCATACACGCATTTAACATATAGTATGAGGAATTTGAAATGCATGATGAAATATGGTGCTTGATGATATGCGAGCATGCAAAATAATGCATAAAGAGTATCGAGCCCAATGCGTATGAGGAATTTGAAACTTTTCATGAGTATCGATCCCAAATCGATTTGAAGATTTTCACCGAGCTCATGAGGATCGAGCATAACAAGGATCAACGATATCAACACTACGTAATCGAGCATAGAGCAAAAGCATAATGCATCAAAAGTATCAAAGCACCATCGGGTTTAAGATTACAACTCGATCCAATAAAAGGTTTCAGAAGAACGAGAGTTGTAACTTAATAAAATATTGTATATAGACAAAAACGAGACCCGCTTGAAGACTAACTCAAATTTCTCCCCCTTTGTCATCGAATGACCAAAAGGATCGAAACTGAGGACTAACGCTCTTGAGGAATTTCAAGTTGAAGATGGAGCGCCAGCATTGTCGGGGTTGTTCGTTGAAGTAGGACCAGCAGCAGTGTCTTCCAAATCTTCATTTTCATCAGTGTCGCGAGATGAAGAATAGGAGCTGGCCACCAAGGAAGGAACTTTGACTTTCTTGAATTTCTTCGGAGGAGGTGCAGACCAGTCAAATTCTTCCTTGAGACCCATTGATTGCAGTTCTTCTTCATTGTATACATGTGAAAGAACAGCCCAGGTGCGCTTGAAGGTTTCATGAAGATAGTAGTGGTTTTTCCTCACTGCATTGTGAGTTGAGGTCAGGTTGTAAAGAAGAGTGCCAAACTGACGTTTGACCCACTTGTGATTGCGATCAACCTTCTGATGAAGACTGAGGAGTAACTCACGATCAGTCATCACCCTGGGTGCAGTAGCTTGAGGACTGTGCTTAACTGAGGTATTTGCTGCTGAGTCATGTGTGGCAGAGTCATCATTGGTGGAGTAGGATGCTGCTTTGCGAAACTGTCCATCCAATGGACGTGTGCCTTCATCTATCACAGCAGTAGCCTTTCCCTTTTCATCAGCTGAGGCAATTGGCCGTTTGAGGACTTCAATAGGGGGCAGGTAGCTGCAGTGGTTCAAAGTGTCACCTTGTAATTCAAAGAAGATCTTGACCGATGAATCTCATAATCCAAGGCGATAAGGCTTCAGCTCAAAAGGTGACATGGCAATGTTAGCGAGTCCTCATGAAGAAATCATGGAAATTGACGGAACGCCATGGATGATGTTGAAAAGCATATTCTTCATGATGCCAACGACTTCTTCATCATTCGAGTCGTGGCCCTTGATAGGACTCATAGTCTTCGCGAATTCGATAGACTGTTCGAGGCACATATAATAATTCCTTGACGAGGAATTTGGTCCTTGAGCTTGCCTTGGCTTCAATGGCTTCATCAGCACTTGCATATAGTGATTTGAAAGTTCCTTTTCTTCATAGATGCGACGAGCTCCATCAATCGGAGGACTGAGTGGAAGGGCACGAAGCAATTCACTTGCTGGTGCCTTGTAGTGGGTGTTTTCGGTCATCCAATCCAAGACCCATGAAGTCACATCTTCAGCGTCTCCGGTGATGTGAAGGGTTGCATAGAACTGAAGAATTAGCTCTTCATTCCAATCACAAATATCAGTGCAAAAGTTTAGAAGACCTGCATCGTGAAGAACACTTAGGACGGGCTCAAAGCCTGGCAGCGACTCCATATCCACATGAGGAATATGAGCATGATCGAAGATTTTGTCCTTGTTGAAAAGCACTGAGGAATAGAAGTTGGCTTGACTGGCAGTCCAGAAGCGCCTCTTCCTAATCCGAGCAGAATCATAGGGATTATATTCAGTGAAGAACACATGCTCAGCAAAGAAATCTTCAGCCTTGAACTTTTGTTTGGTTGAGAATGGATTCTTCTGTTTTGGCAGAGGGGTGTCAGTCAGTTGCATCACCACCTCAGGAATCGTAAGTTTAGGTTCTTCAGCTTGAGGAATTTCTTGATCCTCAACTTGTGCAGTCTGAGGATTTTCGGCAGCAGCAGCAGTTTCATCAGCGCTAGTGGCTGGAATTTCTTCATGCACAGAACCAGTGGGTTGATTTTCTTCAGAGTCTATCTGGACAATGCATGCGGGGGAGTGAGGAACTTGTTGAAGCGGGGTGAAGAGAGGAGTATTGGGATGCTGACTTTCCCAAAAGTCATCATTAATCACTGGAGTGGTGCATCCAATATCCACATCTTCATTTTCATTTTCTCGACCAGCTTGAGGAATTTCATGGTCCGATGAGGGAATGACCGGGGTTGAAGGATTGCTTCCACTTCAATTTCTTCATCAACTTTCTCTGACGAAGCAGGAGATTGATGTTCTTCATCAGATCCGGTTGGCACCACATATTCTTCTCCAAAAGGAACTACTTCCTTTGATGGTATGGAGGAGATTGGAATAGCATCAATTGGGTTTTCAACGGAGCTGGTCATTGGCTTCATTTTCTTCGCAGTTGAAGAATCTGACGCAGCTGATGCTTTCCTTTTCTTCACAGCAGCTCGTTCCGCAGCCTTGGTTTTCTTCACATCAGAAGCAGATGGAAGAATTGGAGCTGGAGTTGGCGCAGGAGGAGCTGAGGAATTTGGTGCAGTTTCTTGAGAGCAACCGATGCGCTTCCCTGTCTTGAGTAATTTCTTCAGCGCACCACTAGTGGGTGCCCCGCGCTTTCTTCGTGGCTGGAATTTCTTCATCAGCCCGGAATCAGCATTTTCTTCAGCAGGTTGAGCTTCAGCGTTCTTGGCATTTTCTTCATTAGGCTGAGCAGAGGCTTCACCGAGGATTTTCATGTTGCAGGTGCAGCAATAGTTGTGAGCTTCTTCGTCGGATCGATTTAATCTGGTCTTGACTACTTGCCAATCAGCATAGTATGAGTCAAAGTCCTTGCTGAGGTTCTGAATGTCAGTTTGGATTTGAAGGAGTTCCTCAGGTGTCATCTTGACAACATTTTTCTTCAGGAACCTCTCCTTCCTGTATTGAGCCTTCTTGATTTCCTTCTCCTTCTCGAACTTCCATTTTTCTTCAGCGATGAAGTGAGTCAACATATGACTTTGACCAGGTGTCAAATGAAGATCAGGCAGAGGGGTATTGGGATCATTGTGCCAGAGGTCGATGAAATCGAGGACTTTCTTCGGGTCCAAAAGCAGAGGCACAGATGTTCCCTTGACTCTTGCGGCTCTAACTTGGCGGTCTCTGATGATTTCTTCAAGTTCTTCATCAGATGCCTCATCATCAGATGGCACGTGGACTACAAGCTGTTTCTTCCTTGGGCTAGGCCGAGGACCACGTCCAGCTGTTGCTTTTGTCTTCAGCAGAGTCGGGCCAGATGAAGAATTGAAAGCAGCTGAGGAATTTGCAGAGATGCCTGAGGCAATTGAAAAACCAGCAGTCCTTTGACAAGTAGCTAGATGCACAGGAACTGAAGGTTTGGACGGAGCAGTTGAGGACTTTGATGGAACAGTAGCGGTGTGAGGAATTTGCTGCTGAGGAATTTGCCTGGAGGGAGCTGCTGAGGAACTTGGCCGTGAGGGCACAGATGATGAAGCACTTGACTTATTGGCAGACTTCTTTTGCATCGATTTCCTCGGTTTGACCGAGACCTCAGTGGCAGCAGCAGCGGCAGAATCCTCATTGAATTTCTTCACCGCTTCCTTTGCTTGCTTAGCCAACTTTGCTTGGCGTTTAGCCCATTCATCAGGAAAGTCCTCACGCGTTTGGCGCTAGTGGGATCAGCTATTTGGCCTGGTGCCAAAGGAGCTCTTGGGCATGGAGGATTTAACGCGAATTTCTTCATGTACTTAGGTGTTACATATCGGTATTCCTTCCATTCCCGTGCCCATCTCCGTTCAATCTTCTGTATACACACCTTGCGTTGATTTTTGCTTTCCTCATCTGGTGTCATGATGAGTCAGCATATATTTCCTCGTGATTTGAATGCTGTCATGACCTCAGGTTTCTTTCCTCCCTTCTGCGGCTTCTTACCATCTGCCATTTTCTTCATTGAGGAAATTGAACAATTGAGTTCTCTCAAGAAGTGTGCAGTTTTTCTTCGAGGAACGCTGCAAATGAGTTAAGTTGATGAGAACCTAGGATTCAGCAGCGACATTTGTACCTGTGAACAGAGTATAGGTGCGAGGAATTTGAAGAGGTCATATGCGTTCTCAGAGGGTTTTCAAAAAAAAACAAGTTTGAGGATTTTGACCAGATGAGCCTTGAAGAATTTCAATAAGCGTTCTTTGTCTTAGGTTCCAGTTGTATAGATCAAGATCCACACAATTGAGGAATCTTGAAGAAAATCATTGCTTAGAGAAATGATTCAAGAGATTTGAGGTGTTCATATGTATGAAGATTTGGAGAATAAACACCTTTGAAGAATTTGAAGAAAATTTGAGAATCAAATCGAGTAGTAAAAGTAACTTTTAATTTACCCGAAGTGAAGAACACGACGAACTGAGATGAACAGTTGGGAAGTTCGTCCGTTCAGATCTTCCCCGCCCTAACTTGGCAGAGGAAATCAGCTACGGCGATGGCGGAGTGAAGAAATTCCACGGTCGGCGCAAGTACGTCGGCGAAGAGGTCAAGGTAGTGAAGCTTTTCCTCACCGGCGACGATGGAGTAGCGGCGGCGCTAGGGTTTCGAGGAGCTCGAGCGGGAGAGAGAGGTCGAGCGAAGTAAAAGAGTGAGGAAGGGAGAGAGGGGTATTTATAGCCACGGTGAAAACGGATCGTCCGAAGATTTAGGACGAACGTGCCCCTGACCGCTTCCCTTCTCACGACATGTGTCACCCACGTACAGTGTAGTGGAGATCGTGTACGATCGTGGGTGAATAAAGTAATGCATCGTGGGATGCGGAACGGTTTGAGCGTAAAATCAAGTTTGGATAAGATTAGTTTTAAAGTTCTGTTACGCAATTTCTTCAGCTGTCAAGGACACAAAAAGAATTTGAACGAGTTTCAAAGTAGAACGCACATGAAGAATTTGTGAATGGATTGGGTTGAGTATAGCATAGAGGGGAAAGGGTCCGATCACATTCACTTAGCAGAAAAAGCGACTTGAAGAAATAACCATAAGTGAATGCTGTAGAGGACATAAATCCATATATATATAGCCAATGAAGAAAGACGACGGAAACAGTGAAGAATTTGCAAAGTTGAAGAATTTGAAAAACTGAAGAATTTGAAAAACTGAAGAATTTCAAAAACTGAAGAATTTCAAAAACTGAGGAAAAACTCAAATTGAAGATTTTCAACTTTGGTGGTGGCGTGTCCCACCATATAAGAATGATGATTTCAGACACCGCATACAATTGTCGTAGGGTTCTGAGAATCAAATTCTTCATTAATTTCTTCACATTTAGAGTGTTATTCTTCATTGATTGAAGAAAAACGTTTCTTCATGTGTTGCACATCTAAGTCATCAATTTTGCATGAGTGTTAGGATGTGTGTCCTTTTCAAAGAACGTTTGAAGATTCTAAGATATTTAGCTCACACCGCAACTTGCTAAATCTCTTCTCATCCAAGGGCTTAGTGAAGATATCAGCTAGCTGTTCTTCAGTCTTCACGTGCTCGATGGAGATGTCGCCCTTCAACACATGATCACGAAGAAAATGATGACGAATTTGAATGTGCTTTGTCTTCGAGTGCTGAACTGGGTTGTGAGCAATCTTGATGGCACTCTCATTGTCACAGTAGAGAGGCACATTCTTCACGTTGATGCCATAGTCCTTGAGGGTTTGCTTCATCCATAGTAATTGAGCACAACACGAGCCAGCAGCAATGTATTCAGCTTCAGCGATGGGACGGTGATACGCAGTTCTGCTTTCTTCGAGGACCAACGCACCAAAGATCGTCCGAGGAAATGACAAGTACCAGATGTTGACTTGCGGTCCACACGATCACCAGCATAGTCAGAGTAAGAATATCCAATGAGATCAAAAGTAGAGCCCTTGGGGTACCATAATCCTAGTGTTGGTGTGTGAGCTAGATATCGAAGAATATGCTTCACAGCCTTATGGTGTGATTCCTTCGGTGTAGCTTGAAATCGGGCACACATGCAAACACTAAGCATTATATCTGGCCTAGATGCACATAAGTACAATAAAGAACCAATCATGGAGCAGTATACCTTGTGATCGAAGTCAATACCATTTTCATCAGTGCATAGATGGCCATTTGTGGGCATAGGAATTTTGACGCCTTTGCAATCTTGCATGCCGAATTTCTTCAGGACATCTTTGAGGTATTTCTCCTGAGATATGAATATGCCATTGTGTTGTTGATTTAATTTGAAGACCTAAGAAGAATTTCAACTCTCCCATCATAGACATTTGATATTCTTCACTCATCATATAGGCAAATTCATCACTATAACGTTGGTCAAGACAGCCAAAGATAATATCATCAACATATATTTGGCACACAAACAGTTCACCATCATAAGATTTAGTAAAGAGAGTAGGGTCGAGTGAACGGTGTGAAGCCATTCTTCACGAAGAATTCCTTCAATGTATCATACCACGCCCGAGGGGCTTGCTTGAGGCCATAGAGGGCCTTATTTAGTCTGAAGACTTTGTCAGGATTCTTTGGATCTTCAAAACCTGGGGGTTGAGCAACATATACTTCTTCCTCAAGCTTACCATTGAGGAATGCACTTTTCACATCCATTTGATATAAAGTGATATTGTGATGGTTAGCGAGGCGAGTAATATGCGAATAGACTCAAGTCTAGCAACAGTGCAAAAGTTTCATCGAAATCAATTCCTTCAACTGCGTGTAGCCTTGAGCTACTAGTCGTGCCTTATTCCTCACCACAAGACCATTTTCATCTTGCTTGTTGCGATAGATCCACTTTGTGCCAATGATATTATGCTTGCGAGGATCTGGACGTTTGACCAGTTCCCAGACGTTGTTGAGCTCGAACTGATGTAATTCTTCTTGCATGGCCTGAATCCACTCCGGCTCGAAATGCTTCATCTACCTTAGTGGGCTTTGTGATAGAGACAAAAGCATAGTGCCCACAAAAGTTAGATAAGTGTGAAGCTTTTGAGCGAGTGAGAGGACCTGGCGCTTCAATGTCATCGATGATCTTGTCAACTTGCACTTCTTTTGCAACGCGAGGATGAGCTGGTTGTCTTCGAGGAATTTGACCATTTTCCTCAGCACCATTTTCTTCAACATTATCTTCAGGTGCATCAGCTCGGCGTTCTTCGCGTATAGGAATGAATTCTTCAGCAGTTTCTTCAGTAGGAATGACATCCTCAGTTGCCTTGAACCTGATAGAATCCTCAGGTGCTGGTTCGCCTAACACAGAAGGTAGGTGCTCTCTTTGCGAGCCATTAGTTTCATCGAACCGACATCTACAGATGTCAACAATCTTGTGAAGTGCGATGTTGAAGACTCTGTAGGTGTGCGAGTCCTTTCCGTAACCAAGCATAAAACCTTCATGTGCTTTCGTGCAAATTTAGAGGTGTGGTGAGGATCTCTAATCCAGCATTTAGCAATCAAGACTTTGAAATAACTTACATTGGGTTTCTTGTCTGTAAGGAGTTCATAGGCAGTCTTTTTGAAGAATTTGTGAAGATATACTCTGTTGATGATGTGGCACGCAGTGTCAATTGCTTCAATCCAGAAACGACTAGGCGTTTTGTATTCATCAAGCATAGTGCGAGCCATCTCAACCAGAGTTCTGTTCTTGCGCTCCACGATGCCATTTTGCTGAGGAGTATAAGGAGCAGATAACTCATGAGTAATACCAAGTTCATCAAGATAGTCATCAAGACCGGAATTCTTGAACTCAGTTCCATTGTCACTCCTGACGTGCTTGATCTTCACACCAAAGTTGGTTGAAGCCCTCGAGGAAAATCGTTTGAAGATTTCCTGCACTTGATTTTTGTAAGTAACAATGTGTACCCAAGTGTAACGAGAGTAATCATCAACAATAACAAAGCCATATAGTGATGCTTCATTAACGACGGCTGAATAGTGATTGGGACCAAAGAGGTCCATGTGAAGCAATTCGAAGGGACGAGTAGTGGTCATGATAGTCTTCGCTGGATGCTTGGCCTTGGTCATTTTTCCAGCTTCACAGGCTCCGCATAGGTGATCCTTGAGGAATTTGACATTCTCAATGCCAATGACATGCTTCTTCTTCGCAAGCGTGTGCAAATTCCTCATGACTGCGTGACCAAGTCGTCGATGCCATAGCCAGCCTTCTGAAGCTTTTGCAAGTAGACACACGGCCGGTTGTGGACCTGTAGAGAAATCAACAATATACAAGTCTCCTCTCCTAAATCCTTCGAAGACTTTGGAATTGTCAGCTTCCATAATCACAACACAACGATACTTGCCAAAGACAACAACCATATCAAGATCACAAAGAATTGAGACTGGCATGAGGTTATATCCTAAAGACTCAACAAGCATGACTTTGTCCATGTGCATGTCCTTAGAGATAGAAACCTTACCAAGTCCCAACACCTGACTTTTGCCTTTGTCAGCAAAGATGATATGCTTCAGATGTGACGGTGATAAGGGAGCATCCATCAATAGATTCTTGTCACCACCATGTGATTTGTACATCCACTATCGAGAACCCACTCGGTGGCTTTGGGTTGATCATCCTGCAGATGAATTAGTACAACTTACGATCTCATATACTTCATCGGTGAAGAATATGATATCAAGTTCATCGATGAATTTCATCACCAAGATTTAGATAAGCGGTATGAGGACGTGTGAAATGAAAGTTCATTTCATCATGATTGGCCTGCGTCCTTTCAGGCAATTTTGTCAGGCCCCCAGCAAATTCTTCAGACGTTTAAGACACGTCTGGAGACCTGACCCTGCAGAAGAGATTAGTTCTTTTTCTTCACCACCCACATCTGAAGGGGTGGCAAAGAGTTCATCATTCTGCGAGCACCATATGAGAATGGTGACATAGAGGCCAAACCATTTCGTTTCACATAAGAGGGGTTAGGGTAAGCATATGAATAAGCAGAGAAATTCTTCGAAGACTTATGAACATATTGGTTTGAAGAATAATGCACATATTCATAGCCCTTGGCTCTACCCTGCGAAACAGATTTGTTAGCATGATGATAATCATATGAGGACTTTGATCCTTTTGAGGAATTTGATCCACGTGAGGAATTTTGTCCGTATGAGGACTTGGATCCATATGAAGAATTTTTTCCATATGAAGAATTTGATCTGGGGTTCCTTTTCTTCACCGGTGGTGTCATGAGGACATTCACCAAGACTTTCAAGGCACTTCTTGGGAACCCAGATTTTCTTCATAGGGGACCGTTCTGCAGCTTAGTGCCAACATATCTAGCAAATACTTCACCATTCTGATTTTTGAACAGTTTATAGTTTGAGTCAAATGACTCATCATCGAATGAGGAAATTCACATGTAAAGCCAGATAAGGTGGATGGATCAATCTGGAGGTCCCTTTGCAGCAACCCATGAGGTTTTGGGATACCGCTCGGGCTTCCAAAGACGCTCCATCAGCATTGAGTTTCCTCTCAAAGGCAATACCCTCTTTCCTAGGGTTTCATTGAGGATCTGCTTTTAAGCACATCACAAAGAGTCTGATGCCCTTTGAGGATTTTGTACATGCCTGTCATGTACAATTCCTTCAGTCCTACATCGTCAGTGATACTAGCAATGTCCTCAGGTGAGGAATTAGTGATACTAGAGGCAGGTGAAGAATTTGTAACAGTTGAAGCATTTGAACATTCAGGTGAAGAATTAGCAGATTCACGTTCAATGCATTTTAAGCATGGAGGAACAAATTCTTCTTGAGAGGCGCTGATTTGTTGAGCAAGTAATGAATTGCGCTCCTTCTGAAGATCTTCATAACTCGCTCTTAGCTTCTCAAGATCTTGCTTTCTTTGAAGAAATTCATAAGAAAGTTTCTCATGATCAGATAAGAGAGTGTTATGATGACCTTGAAGGCTGTCAAGCCTAGACTGAACTTTCTCAAGATTTTCATTAGGGCTTGAGTGCGATCCATTTCTTCACCTAACATATCATCACTCTTATCTAGCATGTTTTGAACCTTTTCAAAAGCCCTTTGTTGTTTTATAGCAATCTTAGCAAGTTTAGAGTAGCTGGGCTTAAGATCCTCATCGATTCATTTTCACCGGATTCGAGGAGGTGAAATTGAGTACCTTGGCACCTTTTGCCATGAAGCAATATGTGGGGCGTAGTCATCATTTTCCTCATCAGGTTTGTCGGTGAGTCAGTTTCTTCAGCGTTGAAGATGGACTTGCTAACATAGGCGTAGCAAGAGCCGGACTAGCCACACCAGATTCGGATTCTTGGACTCCTCCTCTTCCTCATTTTCCTCGATTCAGCTTCAGAGTCCATTTCCTTGCCAATGAATGCCCGAGCCTTTTTGGAGCTGCTCTTCTTGTGAGAAGAAGGCTTTGAGGATTTTGATGATGAAGATTTGGATGATTTCTTCTTCTTCTTCACGTCATCAGAACTGTAATCCTTGTGTTTCTTCTTTCTTAATTCCTTTTCCCACTGAGGACAATCTTGGATATAGTGACCAGGTTTCTTGCATTTGTGGCAAAGTCTTCGCTTATAGTCACTAGATGAGGAATCACTGCTTCTTGAGGATTTTCCAAAACGACCACGCCTTGTGAATTTCTGGAATTTCTTCACGAGCAGTGCTAGCTCCTGGCCAAATTCTTCAGGATCTCCAAGGCTACTACCAGATTCTTCACTCTCAGATTCAGATTCAGCCTTGGCCTTCAGGGCACGTGTTTTTCCATAGCCAGAACCATAGAGATCTCTCTTTTCAGCAAGCTGGAACTCGTGAGTATTTAGCCTTTCGAGGATATCAGCAGGATCAAGGGACTTGTAGTCAGCTCGTTCTTGTATCATCAGTGCCAGAGTGTCAAATGAGGAATCAAGCGATCTTAGTAATTTCTTCACCACCTCATGGTCGGTGATGTCGGTGGCACCAGTGCTTGAAGCTCATTTGAGATGTCGGTGAGGCGATCAAGGTTTGTTGAACATTTTCGTTGTCGAGTCTTTTGAAGCGGTTGAAGAGATTCCGAAGAACATCAACTCGAGAGTCACGCTGAGTTGAAACACCTTCATTTACTTTGGACAGCCTGTCCCAAATGAGTTTGGCAGATTCCAAAGCACTCACTCTTCCATATTGGCCTTTGCTCAGATGGCCACATATGATATTCTTCGCTTGAGAATCGAGTTGCTTGAATCTCTTCACATCAGCATCATTCGTAGAGGGTGTGACCGAGGAAACACCTTTTGTCACAACATACCGTAGATCGTTGTCAATTGCTTCAAGATGCATTCGCATTTTGTTCTTCCAAGAGGGGTAGTCCGTCCCATCAAGGTAGGACACCCTGCTGAGACCTTGATCATACCTGCGGTCGACATAACTAAAACTCCGGTGGTTAAACTAAAATCACACGTAACAAGGGAGTACCTTGCTCGATACCAATTGAAAGTCGTTATATCGACTAGAGGGGGGGTGAATAGGCGATTTTATGAATTTTACAAATTCTTCATCGAGGAATTTGCGGTGAGGAAATTCCTTAGCGAAGAAATACATGCAGCGGAATAAGTACTCGAAGTAAGCATAACAGATTACAAGCATAGTCATCATGATGAAATGAAGACAATCATAGAGTACCGAAAGCGTAATCATAGGATAACACAAGATGAAGACAAACAGACTGAAGAAATTGAACTGAGGAAATTGAGAAAGTCTTCACTCAAAGTCTTCAAACACAGATATGACAAACACTCAACACAAGAATGAGGAAATGAAAGGGTTGAGGAAATAGAACCAGTTAGGTTGGTGAAGACAATGATTTGGTAGACCAGTTCCAACTGCTGTCTCGGTTGTACGTCTGTTGGAGCGGCTGAGTATTTAAACTCGAGGACACGCAGTCCGGACACCCGATCACCGAGCACGCAGCTCAGACACCAAGTCCTCACCGTATTCTCCTTGAACTAAGGTCACGCAGACCTCGTCCAATCACTCGTGGTAAGTCTTCAGGCGAGTTCCAAACCTTCACATACTTGGTCACTCGGCGATCCACAATTCCTCTTGGATGCTCTAGACCTTGACGCCTAACCGTCTGGAAGAAGCACAGTCTTCAAAGGTAAAAAGTGTCGGATCCACGCGGGATCAATTTCTTCAGTGATGCTCAATCACTTTGGGTTTGTTGGGGTTTGGTTTTTGGGTTTTTCCTCACTTTGGGTTTTCCTCACTTGATGATTTTCACTCAAATTCCTCGGAGGATGGGTTGCTCTCAAATGACAAGTGTCAAGTTCTCTCGAGCAGCCAACCAACTAGTGGTTGTAGGGGCGGCTATTTATAGCCTAGGAGCAGCCCGACATGATAAGACATAAATGCCCTTCAATGATATGACCGTTAGGTGGATAAGATATTTGGGACAGTGGCGCAAGAAGACAAAGAACGGTCGGAAATTTGAACATCAAATTCCTCGGGGCTATCATGTTCCTCATGTGTAGGCAATTCGACTGGCGAATTCCTAACTCCTCGCCGAATAAATTCTCAAAGACTGTAAGAGCTTCTCATCACATCAAGAAATTGACTGAACTGTATGAGATTTCAAAAGCTTCACTCAAGGGATTGGTAGGTTTAGGATTTTGAGTTGAGCATCACATGGAAATTTTTCCTCAGTATTTCCTCGACCCCTTTAACAATGACGGTGTTTCCTATGACTCAAGAAAGAGAAAATGAAACTACGAAAACAAAAGTCTTCACGCTTCATGTTCCTCAAATGAATACCAAGTCTTCAAGGTCACACCAATTTCTTCACTTTCAAAGTCTTCAGAAAGTCTTCAGAATATCAAATTCTTCAGTTGAAGAATTTCAATTTTAGGGGTCGACTTTCACTGTAAATGTCAAACTCCTCATAGACTTATAGACCTGTGTACACTCACAAACGCATTAATTACTTAACCTATAAGTCTTCAATACACCAAAATCACTAAGGGGCACTAGATGCACTTACAATCTCATGGAGCGTTTCATGAAGGACCACAACCCCTTCGAGAATGTTCCTGTCCGGCATGAAAGCAGTTTGAGTAGGCTGCACCACAGCATGCGCAATCTGTGTGAGCCTAATCGTCCCGACCTTGGTAAACATTTTGAAACTAATATTGAGAAGACAGATGGGCCTGAATTGCTCAATTCTCACAGCCTCTGTTTTCTTAGGAAGCAGGGTTATCGTACCAAAATTGAGTTGAAAAAGCTGAAGCTATCCCGAGAACAAATCATGGAACATCGGCAACAGGTCCCCTTCAATAAATGCCAGCACTTCTTATAAAACTCAGCCGGGAATCCATTCGGGCCGGGAGCCTTATTATTTTTCATCTGCGATATGGCCTCAAACACCTCCTTTTCAGAAAAAGGAGCACTTAAAATATCATTCTCAACAGTAGTAAGTTGAGGCACATCCTCAACCGTAGACTAATCCAGAGAAACACAGTTAACCTCTGGGGGTCCAAACAACTGCTTGTAATACTCCGTAATGTATAATTTTAGGTTCTCCTGACCAATAATCGTTCCTTCATCTTGCTCAAGCTGAAAGATCCTCTTCTTCTTGTGTTTGCCGTTGGCGATCATGTGGAAGAATTGAGTGTTCGTGTCCCCCTGGACTACTCTTCGGACCTTGGCCCGCAGAGCCCACTTTAATTCTTCTTCACGAAGAAGTTCTTTTAGCCTCATCTCAGCGTCAAGCTTGGCATGAAGTGCGGCTGGCAGAATCATGGTTTCTGCTTTTACATCTAAGGACTGAATAAGGTTGAGGAGCCATTCCTTTTCAACCTTATAAACCCCGCTAAGATGCTTAGCCCACCCACGTAGGAAACTTCTCAGGTGCCTAATCTTATTCTGCCAGCGCTCAAGCGCAGTTCTACCTCCTGCATCCTTAGCCCACTCTCTGGCTACGAGATCAAGGAAGCCTTCTCTCTCAAACCAAGCCAGCTCGAACGAGAATAAGTTCTTGTTTCCCAGGTGGGAGGCCTCACCAGAGTCAAGAAATAAAGGAGTGTGGTCAGAAATACCCCGAGAGAGTGCCTGAACTGTTACGAAGGGAAACTTCGGTTCCCATTCGACACTTGTCAGTACATGATCCAACTTTTCAAACGTTGGATTTGGCATCGCGTTAGCCCAGGTAAATTTTCTGCCCGAAAGCTCTATCTCTCGCAGATCCAAGCTTTCAATGATGGTATTGAACATGAATGACCATCTGCCGTCAAAATTATCATTGTTCTTCTCATCACGCCTCCTTATAATGTTGAAATCACCCCCCACCAGGATAGGCAGTTGCTCAGAGCCGCAAATCCTAACCAGATCCGCCAAGAACTCCGGTTTTAGTTCGGGCTGTGCGGCACCATATACCGCCACCAAAGCCCAGTTAAACCCGTCAGCCTTCGACCGCACCCTAAACTTAACAGCAAAATCTCCCATGACCACATTTCGGACTTCTAGGGACTCGCATCTAACCCCGAGTAAGATCCCACCTGATCTTCCTGGCGGTGGCAGACAGTGCAATACCGCCCGATAAGGTATTGAGAAATTGTGGCGAAAAGTTATCTCTGCCAGTTTCCGACAAAGAGATAAAGTCCAACCTATGCTCTATAGATGTCTCCACAAGAAACCTTCTTTTAGCCAAGTATTTTAGACCTCTGCTATTCCAAAAGATTCCTTTCATATCTCATCATGGAATTTTTTAGTCGTCCGGATCCGAGCACTCCTACGCACTGCGGAATCTGGGTAGATCTTCCGCTTCCATTTGTGTTTAGGGATGTTCTTACTCTCCAGCCGGTCCTCACAACCAGGCTCAGAAGTACTAACCACAACATTCTCCACACCCTCATCCTCCTCCTCAGGCTCAGGAAGAGGAGGAGCAAGATCCGCACAAAAATTATCGAGCACCGTGACCCCCAAAGCATCAATATCGAAATCATTCATGGGCTTAACCGCCGCTAAGTTGTGAATCATCTCTAAGGCCAGCTCTACCTCTAAATCCAGCATATCATTAACATAAGTTGAAATTTCACTATCATTACTACCTAGTGAAATTCCTAGCTGGTTTGCATTATTAATAATCCCATCATTAGAGAAATGAAAAATAGAATTAGAAACATTGACCGACATACCAGTAGTGACCTCAACGTCACGAAGCTTGGCCGCCCTCATGGCGCACCGCTGCTGAATGTCGTCCACCTCTGAATGATCCTGGAGACGGCTGCTCAACCGTCGCCCCTCTGAGACCGGATCCGGAATACCACCGAACGCAATCACCTCCTCCTGAGTGGCCCTGCTCGTTGTGAGGCCTCCTACCTCATCCCGAACACGCATACGGTCGTCCTCCATCGACGATCCATCTGGACCGCCGGAAAGTGAAGGGGCGCTCAACGGCACTGGCGACGTCTGTCGCTCCCCACCACAGAGAGACTGCACCAAACCAGGGGATGGCGAAACCTGGGTCACCTGCCCGAGCACCCCATCCACCCCCATTGTTCGGCCATCAGGAGACACTGGCGCCCCAGGAAGGCTGTCCTCCCTGGGTGCCCCAAGAGAAGGGGGCCCCGAGGCCACCTGCCCCGAGCCCCCACCGGAAGCTGAACCACCGCCTGCATAACCGACCTGGCTATAGGAGAGGAAGGTGCCGAGGCCACCTTCCCCGGACCCCCTCCCGAAGAAACAACCTCCACCATCGAGACCTCGTCCACCATGCCCTCTGGCTGAGGATCATCAACGAGCATGTGGGAGGGTACCTCCTCCTCCTCCTCACACCTAACCAGAAGCGGCGAAACCTCTAGTAGTGCACTCACAGCATCCTCAAAATCTAGAACAGGTAGCGTGTGCTCAAACACCTCAGCGGACTCCATCTGCTCACTACAAAGACTCGGAGGTGCAGAAGCAGGCTCAAAAGACCCAAATCTGAGAGTAGTTGTAGGCACCGAGGAGGGTGGTGCCGTCCCATCCCCTGACGTCTGAGATACAGCTCCCGGTACAGTGGACGACTCTCGTCCATTATCATCAACTGCTGCCTCCTTAAACACCGAACTGTCATCTCCCTCGTGCATATCAGTATCAGTCCCGTTAGCCGCCCCGGTGAACAGACTCTCATCCTCAAACTCAATCACGAGGTTATAGACCTGTCCTCGATATGCCCACTTGACCACCTCAGGCACGTACTCAATGTCCAGAACACTGACCAACAGTCGGGCTATCCCGTGAGCTCTGGTGAAATCCATATCCACTCGCTCCGGTCTCCCCACCAAAATATCAAAACTAGCGACAACTCGAGCATCCTGCGTCGGTTTCGAGGGATCCCC
Source organism: Aegilops longissima (assembly GCA_021605205.1). NCBI lineage: Eukaryota > Viridiplantae > Streptophyta > Magnoliopsida > Poales > Poaceae > Aegilops > Aegilops longissima. The sequence continues at coordinate 52,958 of JAHIAM010005658.1, read as the reverse complement.
CGAAAAACGCAGCCAAACCTGAGTCAGAGGCTTACCCTGAGGCTCGACTCTCTTCCACTCATGGAACTCAAGGACACCATCAGTACCCGGCACTTTGCACATCCGAAAACCTAGAAGTCTCTGAAGATCCTCAACCGAAGGGAACTCAACCCTAAACAGTTTCTCCTCAAGACTAACAAGCTCCCACTGGAAGTCACCTGGAGCTAACTCCTTCAGCCTCTGCACAATCTGTGTCTCGGAGACCTCTCTTCTGGTAATTTTGACTATCCCAGTAGTCAAACTCAGGGTCTCGTCAGGAGCCTGCCTCTCAGTAGGAGACTCAAAGAACGTTAGTTCAGCACAGTACATCCCATACATCATGAGAGATGGTGCCTGATCTCGCAGAAATGGACAATCCCCCGTATCATGTGCCGGTTTGCCACAAGTGCCACAAAGCTCGGCCACACACTCAGCAATAAAATGACCCTTGCCGCCACATCAATAGCACAACATTTTCTCTTTCTTACACGCCCACTTGGACGCCCTCGCCGAATCAGCCCTGTCTGTCGCCTCCACTGACGATGTCATCATGGTTTCACTCCCGGGTATCTTAGCATTAGCTAACGCCGACACCACCTCCAAAGCTTGACCTGACAACACCGGCTCCTCAACAGACCCATCAACGGCCATCTATTCGACAACAGGTGGGGGAGGCTGTCGTGGTCGGTACCGGCCACCTCGACCACCACGATGACCGCGGAAACCACCTCGCTGTCTATAGCCCGGGCCAGATGTCCCTTGAACAAAACCACCCTAGGGACCCAAGAACGGTCTCTCCGCCGAGCCATCGCTCTTCCAAGCGTATCCTCGACCACCACCCGTCGACGACGAACCACGGTGCGGCAGTAGTACCTCCAACGCCGGAAACTTAAGGAGGAGGAGGAGGTACCTGCGTCTGCACAGCCCCAGTCCTGATCAGCGGAGGCTTGACGACGAGGTGAGGCGGCGGTGCCGGCCTAGGCTGTTGATCGATCGACCCCGGGAACCCCGGCACTGGAGGTCTGGGCGCCACGCCGCCCTGACTTGTTGCGGCAACACCAGCCAAGCCAGGCGCCGGAGGACGCGGTCTCGTGCTCAGCCCGCCACACCCGACAACCTGCACCGAGACCGAGCCATGCACCAGAGGGCGGGCACCGGGCAGCAACGCGGCACCACAGCCCGCGGCCACTCCGGTCATCGCCACGCCCCAACCCGCAACCGGAACCACCGTGGGCGCCGCGCCACGGCTAGCCCCAGGGATCCGCGGCAGCACAGCACCACGGCCGACCCGGTTGCGGCGGCGGCATCAGCGCCACGGCCACCACCAGTGCCCGGCGGCGGCGCGACCCGCGCGACCAGTCCCAGGAGGCGCGGCCTGCCTTTTCCCGGGCGGCAACGCACCACCACGGCTAGCCATGGCCCCAAGAGGGAGAATGCGGCGAGCACGGCCACCACTAGCGGAACGCAGTCGCGGACTACGGCGATGGAAAACCCTACGGCGCGAGGTGGAGGCAGGGGACTCTGATCGTACGCTGCATGCACCGGTTCGCACGTAAGCGATCAAATCAGAACCCGGCTGGGCCTCATACCCAGCCGAAGACGGCCCAATAGCCACGGGCGGCCCATCCGCGCCCAACAGCAATTTCAAACACGCCGCCCTAGCAGCATCGATCCCGATCGACGCCGCCGGCGCCGCTTGCTTCCGGCCGGCCGCCGCACGGCGTCCCTTCTTCCTTCCGACCACCACAGTTCATGCCTCCGGTCTAACCAGATCGAACACAGTGAGTTTTGGGAGACTGACCTTGGGAATGGGGCCTTTCCACGGCCGAGGAGTGGTCGCCGCCGTCCGCCGATGCACGATCCGCCAGAGCAACTCCAGCTTCTCCCCGGAGCGCAAACCGACCCTCGCCGGATCCACGGGAGGGATGACTGTTGGGGAACGTAGTAATTTTATAGAAATTCCTACGCACAGGCAAGATCATGGTGATGCATAGCGACGAGAGGGGAGAGTGTTGTCCACGTACCCTCGTAGACCGAAAGCGGAAGCGTTATAACACTGCGGTTGATGTATTTGTACGTCTTCACGGCCTGACCGATCAAGCACCGAAACTACGGCACCTCCGAGTTCTAGCAAACGTTCAGCTCGATGACGTTCCCCGGACTCCGATCTAGCAAAGTGTCGGGGAAGAGTTCCGTCAGCACGACGGCGTGGTGACGGTGATGATGTTCTACCGACGTAGGGCTTCGCCTAAGCACCGCTATGATATGACCGAGGTGGAATATGGTGGAAGGGGGCACCGCACACGGCTAAGGAACGATCGCGAAGATCAACCTGTGTGTCATGGGGTGCCTCACTGCCCCCGTATATAAAGGAGGGAGGGGGAGGTGCGGCCAGCCCCTAGGGGTGCGCCTGGAGGAGTCCTACTCCCACCGGGAGTAGGACTCCCCCCCTCTTGCCTTCTTGGAGAAGGAAAGGGGAAGGGGGAAAGACGAAAGGGGGGCGCCGCCCCCCTTCCTTGTCTTATTCGGACTAGGGGGGGGGCGCGCGGCCTGCCCTGGCCGGCTCTCCTCTTCTCCCTTAGGGCCCATGTAGGCCCATTAACCCCCGGGGGGTTCCGGTAACCCCCCGGTACTCCGGTAAAATCCCGATTTCACCCGGAACGATTCCGATATCCAAATATAGGCTTCCAATATATCAATCTTTATGTGTCGACCATTTCGAGACTCCTCGTCATGTCCGTGATCACATCCGGGACTCCGAACAACATTCGGTACATCAAAAACTATAAACTCATAATATAACTGCCATCGTAACGTTAAGCGTGCGGACCCTACGGGTTCGAGAACTATGTAGACATGACCTAGAACTGTTTCAGGTCAATAACCAATAGCGGAACCTGGATGCTCACATTGGCTCCTACATATTCTACGAAGATCTATTATCGGTCAAACTGCATAACAACATACGTTGTTCCCTTTGCCATCGGTATGTTACTTGCCCGAGATTAGACCGTCGGTATCTCAATACCTAGTTCAATCTCGTTACCGGCAGGTCTCTTTACTCGTTACATAATGCATCATTTAGTAAAGAACTCATTATTTACATTTCTTGCAAGGCTTATAGTGATGTGCATTACCGAGAGGGCCCAGAGATACCTCTCCGACAATCGGAGTGACAAAACCTAATCTCGAAATATGCCAACTCAACATGTACCTTTGGAGACACCTGTGGAGCTCCTTTATAATCGCCCAGTTATGTTGTGACGTTTGGTAGCACACAAAGTGTTCCTCCGGTAAACGGGAGTTGCATAATGTCATAGTTATAGGAACTTGTATAAGTCATGAAGAAAGCAATAGCAATTTACTAAACGATCAAGTGCTAAGCTAACGGAATGGGTCAAGTCATTCACATCATTCTCCTAATGATGTGATCCCATTAATCAAATGACAACACATTCGTACCCTTTTACTGTAAAAAAATAACTATTCACAATGTTCTTTTTTCATTAATCAAGTTACAGGCAGCGACTATTAGTGTTTAAAAGAGCGTACATGCTCATCAAAAAAATAAAAAAAGATTGAGATGGTAAAACATTGTCGATTTTCTATGTCCGGATATGTTGCAAAAAATTTATAACAACATACATAGAAAAAATAGCGCGTACGTTTGCCCGAGGAAAGTAATGTAAATTGAACATGAATGCATTATTATCAGTTTGTGTTTGATAATTTGCCGGCACATTAGCCCGTTTCCCTTTGGCGTGTTCTGCGAGGAGGGAAGGGGGAGGGTGGGCGGAGGTGCTTCCAAATAGGGTAGTGTTTTTCCGGTAGGGAAAAAATTCTATTTTTAATTTATTTTACAAGCAACATAATTCCGTTATTTTTCGTTCGCTTCTGTGGGATTGTTTCGTTCTGTTATTCTTCGTTCGCTTCTACGGGATTGTTTGATTGATTCTTTGCCCGAGCCATGATGAACATGAGAGCGTTAGCATGCCCATGTTCATGAGCGTCTGTGAGTGATGCTGGCACTGCAGGGCCATGATGGGGGAGTAGATCGCACGTCTAACCAGCCTATCAGCGAGCCGTGGACGACATAGGATGCTACTGTATGAAAATACAGAATACGGGATTGGGGTTAAAGCTGCTAGCTCGAATACATGACATAAATGCGCCGCTGCAGCATCTCGATGGGATTACTGACGACCCTGATAGCGAGCTGCATGGAGCTCGTCCTCCAAACGGCATTTTCGCTATGAAAAATACATTTTGCATCTATACAAAGTCACTAACAGTAATTGAGGTGATGGCAGAATCTTCAGGTTAGGAGCTTTTATAGTTTGCTTTACCTTCTAGTATACAAGTGCGTACCTGTGAATAGTTGGATGAATACTATGCTGCACTCAAGAATTACACGAACCGGAAGTTTAAGAAAAAGTTCTTGTATCTAATGAATAACATATCTCACCATCACATTACACATATTGATTTCAGGTCATCTTTAGATAAATACTGTATCATGTAAACATAGTGAAATGTATACTTACAAATGCATAACCTAGACTCATCAAATATCAGTCCTTCCTTTTGTTTTTATTGCATCAATGATCGGGTATCTTTAGGCGGAAGGGTCGAGAGAAAGGAGAAATCATTGGCGAGGGCGATTTAGATCATTGCGCGAGAGAATGACAACCGTAAATAGTGGGCTGGAACGATGTGTATCTGTGGAAGTGTGCGCAACAAATATAGTACCGCTCATGAAGTTATTTCAAAGAATACAAAAAACACAATGATTATGTTATTTTCCTGGTTATTGGCATGGCGACTTTGACCTGTTCAATCATTTGTCCTGCGGCAAGGTCAGGTTTCTACAACCAACTGGATTGGTGGTGAAGGATTGCAAGTCTGCGCTGTGTGGGCTGCTGCCCCAGCCGATGCCCTTCTGTGGCTTCTATATATCTCGTTCTTAGGAGCGAGTGATATTGCGGTCTTCAGAGCCTTCTACGGCGGGCGATGAACAAGCAAAGGAAGAAGACGGACATCATGAATTTTGATGCAATTTTGTGCAATATAGGTTGCTTATTGTCTTGTTGTCCTTCATTTAATTAGAACTGTTTTTTCCTGTCTGTATCAAGCAGTTCACACGGAATTATGCTTCTACATCTATCTTTGTTCCAACTGTTCCAGTATCTGGTGATGGATTGATTGTAGTATGCTACAATAGCTTGGCATGGAACAATGAACATGTATATATAAAGCAAGGGGAAACCCTTTTTCGTCAACAATGAACAGGTAGCTTTTTCAGTTCGAGACAACTACCCTCTTTTATACATTTTATACATTTCTCCATCGTTCCTATCAAGAGTAGATGGTGATGTTGTTCCAAACAATAAAACAAAAGAAGCAAGCATTAGCTTTTATTCTTCCCAAGTTAACTTTAGAACCAGGATTGACTTTATCCTACATTATCAATTCCTCTATGTTTTAGTTAGTGCAATTCCAAGTTAGTTATTCCAGGAATATCAACATGGATGATGATCTATACCATCTCGGAATCTTTATTCATAAGAAAGAGTGTGAAGCTAGCAACTTAGGCTAAGGTGTGAAAAGATTCTCTAATCTACCTACTCTACTCGTACTGGTGCTGGATCATGCTTTAAAAACCAGTAGAACATTATTGCATTTGTACTTCAAACTCAAAATTTTACACAGGGGATTCGTTGACGCAAAGCACTACGTACTTCACAAGAGATTACCCTTTTAGTTCTTCAGAAATATAAACAAGTGTACCCGCAGCGATGCGCGGGTTTCATCTAGTTACAGAGAACAACGTAGTCTCATTACAAGTGAATAAAGTCTTGTCCTATTTCTTCTGATCCAATGTCGCGAGCCTCCACAGAAACGTGGTCGTCCGCAAGAAGTTCCAGTGTATTAGCCGTGTCGAACTGTGTGCTCTGTTTGACTTAGGCCATGGTCGCGCAGGTGTTCCCATATTAATTGGCGAACACCCTTAAACGTGCATGCATGCGTCCAGCTGAAGATACTGGTCAACTTGCTTGGAGAGAACTGAGAGAAGTCGGCTTGACTATCTTCCTGCTGGTAGCATCGGAAAGTATTCAGTGAGTTGCATCGAAAAATTGTATCTACGGCAACAATTGCATAATGGCTGTGTGTGGTTATCCTGAGGCCTACCATTCCCAAACAATTCTGACTCAAAACAATTTTATTCTTGACTAACTAATACTCCTATATGCTATCAATACCAATACATCCTATGTTTTGTACTAGCAAACATTTACTTTGGCTCCCAGGTAATCGAGCACAACCCCCTTTATAGCTGATGTGGATCCAACTAGCCACATGGTGGTCAGTCCACCCATATACGGGCCCAGGGGTAGAACACTCGGAACATGTTTTCTGCCAAATTATGTTTGAGAGTTTTAATTTCTTTTGATATTAAAAACACTGTTGACATGGCTGCATGTGAGCTCGGAGCAGAATTGATTTTCAGCACAAAAGATATCTATACATGTGACCAACAAGACCATTATTTCAATATGTAAAAACAATAAGTTTGTCGAAAATTATTATGGCTACAATCTTTTCTGTTACCATGGGATATTGTCACATCCCTAGTCTGGTAATGACCTAAGCTAGCCTTTCATGTTTGCATCATGTTTAAATTTCTATTGATTTTGAATTGGGGAATGATACAAACTCTAGCATCAAATTAAATCAACTAGGTTCAAATAAAATCTTTTTCAGTGAACCCAAAATGCCTTTAATTTTTTTTCATAATTTATGGCACAAGATGAAAACCTATACCAAGAACAGTGCACAATTTTCCAGGTCATGTTTCAGCTTTGAATTAATCCAATAAGTATTTTAATTGGAGCTTTAAAATCCTGTAAATATTTTTATAGCTCTAAATATTTTGAAACTTTGTGTGGGCCTCTGGAATAATTTAGTGAGTGCCCGCAAAAAGATTTAGAATGTTACAAAGTGGTTTAGTACTTTTACTAAATCAAAACAGACAAAAAATAAAAAGAGCCCTGGGCGCGAGGGCGACATGGCCGGTGGCAAGGAGTTCACGGGCATGGTGGCTAGCACGGCTACGGCAAGGAAAAGACGTAAGTATACATTCTAAGTTCACCACGGAGATTCTCCCTCTACGGCAAGCAAAGTGGTTTATTATTTTGAAACTTTGTGTGAGCCTCTGGGCTGAACTCCTGGAGTTCCTAGGAGCACGTAGAGTATTTCATCCGGCGCACCCGTGGCCTCCGCCACCTGCCTCCGTCAGCACCCCCCCCCCCCTCGAGTCACCTGTAGCCGGATATTTCATTCAGGCGGGATTTAATTGGCACCCGCCTTATGTTATGGCATAATCTCTTATCCCGCCTGGATTCAGTTAACCCAACATGTACTGTGCGCTCACGCATTCTGAGGTACCAAAGAGCAATAACAAAAAAACTTGGAAGGCGAATATTCCACTTAAAGTTAAAATCTTTACGTGGTATCATCATAGGGGAGTTGTGCTATACAAAGACAACCTCGCACGGCCCAACTGGCCAGGAAGTAAGAAGTGTTGTTTTTGTACTCATGACGAGACGATCAAACACCTCTTTTTCCAATGTAAGTTTGCTTGTTCTACATGGTCGGTCATCCAAATAGCATGGAATTTATATCCGCAGTGTTGCCAATATTTTTTATCGTTGGTTGGACGGTATTTCAAATAGTTTCAAAACACTAATAAGGGTGAGAGTGTATGCCTTACTATGGTCTCTTTAGTTATGTAGAAATGAGTTGGTTTTCAATGAAAGAAATGCTTCTCTTCTGCAGGTTATTTTCCGTTGTATGCACTCGCTTCGTTTGTGATCTAGGCTACAACGAGCGGAGTACCACTTGCAGTTCAAGGCGGTGTGTACGTTGTTGGAGCAGGTGCCTATGGATGTTTTTACCCAACAATGGTGGCAGCATAATCTCCGGATTCATCCACCATCCATATCGACATAGGCATAGTGTCGGTCTATAGGACTCTACTGTTGCCAAATTGTTGTCTTTTTGTCAAACTATTCGTGTTTGGCTGTGTGCATCCTAGTTATGCGGTGGCCGGGTGATACTCTTAATGCTCTGTATCTACTTGATGCTATATTTCAAGTTAATAAAACTGCCCTTCATAAAAAATACGGGGGGGAATCTCCGTGGTTATACTCGGGCTGGACGAGCAACATTAACTCTTGTTCATTGCACCTTGGCTATTGTTTGCAACACCGGGTATTATCCTGAGGCCTTCCATGCTCAAATAAAAAAAACAGATCTCACATGCCACATTTGGCACATGTTCATCAACAAACCCAACACTGCCGTAGGTGTGCAGTGCAAGTGGCCTCTTCTCTGCTATCATTCTCTCACTCTACCGAAGCCCAAGCCACCACAACAGTCTTTGTACTCCAATAGAAATGCGAGGATATTTGTAGTTGCTACATGAAGTCCCTTTTGTTCTAGATAAAGAGATACTCCTTTATGCCAGGTAGCTGCATCCAAAGGTCGGGCTCAAGACTAGGATAGATAGAGTGAATGCTATTAAAGTTCTGAACCAACCATCACTTATGCACTCATTTTCTTGAGTCAATTTATCTAGGTGTAAAACTTTTGACCAAAATTTCTTAAAAGGAGTGACAACACCCCCGGCCTCAACATCAATTGATGCACACAATAGTCAGTTATTTATTCCGAAGATTTACAATATTCAGACAATAATGACAGCATAAATGTCACATTGAGCAACGAGAGAGAAAGATAACAACTATGGAAAAGTAACAAAAATATATGAAGCCTCATGCAAACAAAATTCTATTACTAGGTCACGACCCATATTGATTGAATAAAATATGAGCGACTGTCCCCCATTTGCTACACCCAGAGACCATGGACGTCCAGTCATCCTCCTGGCAAAGAAAGGACCACGTATGTATCTAATTGATAGCCTTGCAGATTACCTGCAAAATTTCGGAGATTTCGATTTGCAAAATACACAAGCATTATTGCAGTTCTGTATAGTGTAAAGTAAAGAAAAATGCCAAACTAATTTGTTTCTTAATGTTATTAGGATGAATACCCGCCAATCATTTTGATTTGTCAGTTGATTTAAGTATACACCTTTGAACATGTGCTTTGAAGTTTTAATGTCCCTTAAACTATACTAAATTTAAATAGGATTCGAATGTGCTAAGAGCTTTGATGTTGTGAACTTATAGAAAAGTGGGTCCTATGAATAACAGGAGTAATGATATATGGCAATGAAGAATTAACTAAACGAGAACACCAATAAGGAGTCTATGGTGTGTAATGGATACTATGGTTCACATCATATTACACATACCGATTTCAGGCGGCATTTAGGTAAATAAACACCATTGATTACACTATAAAAATTTAGTATATAAGTTGGCGGTGAGGCACTGTGGGGCGATTCACGTTTCCTGTGTGCCCAGGGGGAAACCCCAGATTCAGGCATTCCGGATTAGATGATGGTGAGGTTCTTGCGTCGTCACCCCCATGGGACATCATCTTTGAGGTTATACATCGGCTAGAGGGACAGGTGCTTGGCTTGCTGGCTGGGTGCAGGTCTCGTATGCTTCTCGTGTGGTGTCCAACGTGGAGCGGCATGCCATCTACAGTATCCACAAAAGTGATTGTTGGCGGCAGGGTGCAGTAGGGGCTTGGCGCTGGATACCATTTGATGGGTTCGCGCAGGAGGATGGCGTTGTCCGGTGTCATGTTAGCATCAACGAAAGAAGGGTCTGGCAAGATAAGTGCATTGATTGCTTTTGAAGTAGGGACTACCACCTTGAGGAATACTTATTGTTGCTAGATAAAGTCTCGTTGCTTCTAGTTGAGGGATACTCCTTTTGTAGTTGGTAGCTGCGACCAAAGTTTGCTCGATACAGGGTCGGGGTCTCAAATGGAGTGCCCACTCAACACTAACACTACTAAAGTTCTCAACCAACACCCGCTCCTCTACTTAGGAGAAATTGATTTCAAGTATACTCCTTCAAACAACCATGCTACTAAACAACTGATTATTTAGGTGCTCGAGTCCATGATTTACCTGTTGTACAATGGTATCCTGTGATAGTGGGGATGGCCGTATATATTTCAGTCAATATTAAACTTAGGAAGAAGAAACTAGAGGAATAGAAAACTTACTGTGTATTAGAAAGACACCCTTTCCTGTTCGGCAAATGCTAATAGGAACGAGAACACATCAGTAGTACTGCCTCTGTAAAGATATATAAGAGCATTCAGATCACTTTACAGAGGGTGTAAATATAAGAACATTCAGATCACTTAAACGTTTTTATATTTCTTTACGGAGGGAGTACCACTTACCAGAGAGATGTGGACGATTACCTAGAGGTGGAGGCAGCGTGTAAGAGCAACTCTTGTAGATCCGGTAGCCCATCCAAAAAAAATTGTCGATGGTATCCCCGGGAACGACTTTTGCAGGATGGCGGATGCTGAGACATAATAGATCCTTCAAATATATACCACATATTCAAACTCGCGGTTCATGCCACTTAAAAGATCAGAAGAGTTCATCATACATAACATAGTTCATACTAAACATAAGGGGAGTTCATCATAAAACATAGTTCAGACTTAAACAACAACGGAGTTCATTATTAAACATCTTTCACACTAGCATAAAATGAAAATAAACTAGATCTAATCTTCACCAGACTTGCCGATGCCGAGGTGATGCTCATCTGGGAGTTGGAGAGCACGATGGCGAGTTGGTACTTCTCCCTCAGCACTGCAACTCGCGCCGCTGCGGTTTCATTCGCAAGGGTGGCCGCCTCCTTCACCTCGAACCACGCAACCTCCACTGTCCGGAGGGGCTTCAGCGCGGGGGAGAAGAGGTGGTCATACCGATCGAAGGCGGTCTACGCCCAAGGTTCGGCCCCGTGGGAGGGGGAGCCGCGCATGCGCGCCTGCTCATTATGCCACTCCTCCACCGGCGAGCAGAGGGGGGAGCTCCCAGCCTCAGCATCCTTGTGATGCTTGGAAGGCAGGTCGCCATTGAGCCTGCCACGGCTGCCGACCCACCATCGGCCACCCCGACCGCCATCCGCTATATATGCCGGTGGATCTACTCACCGCAAAATGCTTCCGGAGCTCTCTCGATTTGTTGCCGGAGTAGAAGAAAAGAGGTGGAGGGTGATAGGGGATAGGCGGACCGATACCCTCAAACGACCCAGCGCCGGCATATATAGCGGATTCGGTGGAGCGCGGTTTACGGGTGTGCAGTAAAAATTTATGGGCCGGTCTGTTTTTACTGGACCTAGTCAGGCTGTGTTTTTGATCGTCCTATAAATCCGCCGGAAGAAGTGTCCCGGCGAGGTCTTACGGGACTAAGAAGGGGAGACTTGTATGATATCTCACATCAGGTGAGGTCGTGAGATCAACCACAAAAATTGATATTTAGACATTTGGAAAAAAATCTGAAATTATTTGACAACATGGGTATGTCTACAACTCCAAAGAAATGAGCTAAAACTCAATGTATATTTGAAGATTCGAAAAAGACAAATTCAGAAGTGGACAATGGCTGCTTTGGGTGAATAGTACTTTGAAAGTATTCACATCTAGTTTCGTCTTTTTTGTATCTATTAATGTAGGTCAAATTAGGATTTGAAACATTTGGAGGTTGAATATCAACCATGATGTTTGTCTACAATTTTTTTTGAGAATGTTTGAACATATAGGATTTTAACAGAAAAAATCGATCTCATTGATCTCACCTATTGTGAGATCTCATGCAAGTCTCCCCCTGCTAGAGTTGCTCTAAGCATTGGGGCCCAATGAATTGTTCACGCCATGTACATGCATACACCTTGTCACTGGTATGAACACAATAGAAAATCATGCTTGAACCCATCAAGCTAGCACACACCGACCAGAAGCCTCCCAGCCCAAAATAAATTCTTTAAAAATCAATAGTCCAAGCAAAAGCCCACAGCTATTTCCCAAAAAAGGAAGCCCACAGGTAAATGTGAAGGCATACGATGCCATCCACACAGCAGTCTCGATCGTTTGATTCCATACCATGTATACAGAAGTAAGGCAACATGCTACACGCCTCTCATCTGCTTCTAGTCTCTTCCATTGCGGCGGCTAGTTGGCAACAGCAGGTCGGCCGTCCACCGCAGCCAGCAATCGAAGTACAAATTGAAGAACCCGGTCACATTGACCCTCTGGGCATGTGTTGTAGCCTAGTTAACCGGACAGTGTTACTCTTTACCCTAAGTTTCTAACTGCCTTTTCCCTGAATTGATGTAGGTTATGAAATGGTGTTTTTCAAAGACAAATTGATCACCACATTCAGATAATGATGCAGCCTCTTCAAGGCACATGTTAGACGTAAACAAAGTTTATCAAATGTCATTGCTGCAAGTAATCTCCCAGCCTTCAATGTGCAGATAAACTAATTTAGATAATTGGCTTATCAGAAATGAATCTAATTAATATTAGACCAGAAATCCTAAGAGGCAAGATGAGATTAGGCAAAGATATTTAACTAAGAGACATTAAAAGCCACCATGTAATCTACATTATCGACACTGGGACATTGAAGGTAATCAATGTATATTTAATCCAGAAAAGCTTAAGGATTATATTGGTTCTCTCAAGATCAATCCATTTATGTTGCTCTTGATAAGCAAACCGATCTTACAGAAAAAGAGGAAAATTGAATTAAGCTTAAAACCACTTGTTTACATGCTTCTTTCACTTGAAGGTATTTGCTTTAAACTTGTCAAGCTAAATGGTCATTTTCCTAATATTCCAGGCAGATGAGAAGCTGCACAACTATGAAGTTATCCTGGTACTGCTCTATTTATAATATGTGAACAACTGATTTTAAAATTGCATCCAACCCGCATGTCTTCCTTTCTTCACTTTTATATGTAACCACTATATATATGTGATAATTGATATCAAATTTCTACCCATTATGTTATTTAAAGTGATGTACTCTTTGTTGTAAATTAGTATGAAATTGGACTTTGGACTTAGTTAACTCATACTAGATCCTCATAATGAGCTATTGACTCAACCCCTTAGTCAATTTTTCTTGCTTTGAAGGACCCATCATTGGTCAGTTGTAATTGAAAAAGAAACTCCCTTGGTTGAAAATGTTATTACAAAATAGAAAAAATGACATGATCAGTGGGGTGCATTCAACTCTTTAATTGAAGGCGGGCTAAGCCATCTACTCGTACAGATTGTTGATGCCTACGATCTATGCTATCAATCGGGCATACAAGGTCCGTGTGTGTTCGATCGATGGAGTTAGTTACAATTTGAGGTGGGAAGGTCGAACCACGGCTTGAGCTGATGGTACCAAACGTGAACGATGGATTGTAGTTTCTTCTCGCCCTTCCTGCTCTTTGCGGTGGTTGGCCTAGACACCGACAGGCTTCCCTTCTTGCCCATCACATTACACAATTTCTTTGTTCCCCGACATCATCAGTTAGATCTTCGGCTCCGCTTGTTCTGCCATTTGTGTCTATTCACCCGAAGCCTACCATTCCCAAATAATCCTCTAAAAAGTTGAACGACGACGTAGCACAGTGGCTCAATTTCGATAGATCAATTCAAGCAACAGTAGCTACCTACACCACGCACGCACGTGTACCGCCAAAACACAAGAACTTCACGCACGCAACTAACTGATGAATCTTTGATTCGATCACATCAGTATAACTAGCAACAACACACGTGAAAACTGGGTTGATTGCCACCAGCTCGTCTCGAGCCTGGTGTCTTGCTATCTCAACTCCTTGGTACAAAGCTTACAGGGGGTAGTACACACACACACACACACAGTATCCAACACTCAGTATATGACTTTGCTATTTGTCGGCTAACCTACCGGAGCTTGCCTACACTCAGTATCCAACACAAGTCCTATGTGGACACACATGTGCACATGTGACCCACACGGACACATTCGTGTTTAATACCAACAATCACCCCCTAAACACGCCGCCGTCATGTCACCACTCGTATGCCGATCCTACTTCGCAGCTTCAAGCACTTCTCTGAGTCCAAAGCCTTGGTTAGAATGTCCGTCAGCTAATCATTGGTGCAAACGTAGTTGACTTCTACCTTACCTTCTTTCATGCAATATTTTATGTAGTCATATATTGTATGAATGTGCTTGCTCCTATCACACCACCCAAGATTCTCGTATGGAAAACTTGTGCCATCAACATTGAGCACCACTTATTTTGGATCTTTGTTCATGGGATCACCGCATAGCCTCCATAGCCACACACATTGACACGCCGTAGATGCAGCTGCAATATACTCTGGCATCTCACATCTGATACTTAACAAGGAAAACAGTAGAATTTCATTGAAAATCATATTGGCCTTCTTCTTCCTTCGTTTATTTGTTGTCCTTCAGAATTTGAAAAAAACACTGAACACACTAGTAAGGGATAGGGACACCCGCAAACGCCCTTGCAGTATAAGGCTTTGAAGACAACAATTGCCACTCACCGCTAACATTTAGATCTATTAGTCATTGAAGGAACATGGGTCCAACTCTCATTCTCTCTCTCCCACTCTCAACGTGAGTCTGGGTGTCGGAGTTGTAAATGCCGGTGGTATTTCATCCGTCGCCGTAGCTGACTTGCGAAAGAGCCAGTCTTTCAGGCTGTAGCATGACAGCTTCAATGCATGTCCATCCAACGGACTGGACATTGTCGATCTCGTCAGAGCAAGAACCACACACAATGGGTTGGAGGATTGAGCTCGCCGCGACACGCACGTATACATCAAGGAAGCTGATCGATTCTTCGTGTACAAGCTAGCAATGCAAGCTAATCCACGAAATATGGGCGACATGAGTTATCTTTACGGTCACCGGATGGAAGGTTGTAGCCGTGCAAGCCATGGCTTCAGCGAGCATGCGTACATGGTGTCGGGCATGTGGACATCACTACACCGTGTGGATGCGCAAGCGATTATGGCCCTTGGCTGCAGCTCGCTGGAAACGTTTGCGCAGGTTTGTTGAACCAGTTTAGCTTGTGAGCCAATCGTAGATTAGGTGGATGAGCTATGTAACATCGGGTTCCACCCCTTGTGGTCATGTTTTTCCATTTATATGTTTTACTTTGAAGCACTCATTTTTTCGCGAATACGCTTAGTTGTGTATAATTTCATTGGTAGAAGGGGAATAGAGTTACAAGGGTGTTTTTTGACAACGTACACTAGAGGGCATCAAAGGTAAACAATAGAGAGCAGGGCGAGAGGGGGATGCTCAGCCCGAGTACACAATAGGTAGTTACGGGAATTATTCGTCTAGCCCTTTGGCGCCAGCTCTAGCCCAACAGCGGGCCTTGTCTAGGATGTCACGGATGAGATAATTTGGTTCTTAGCACCATGTGATGCAGAGGCCGGGATACTCATGACTTGAATTTATTTCATGTTTAATAATATGGTATTGTGCATCATATGATGTAGAGGCCGGGATACCCCCCTTTTCGAAAAAACAAGGTGTCCGGCATGGAGTACTATGGAGTGGCCTTGTTGTCTCGCAGTGTCGTACCACGTACCAAAACTAACCCTCACTATGCATGCCCTCTACGTCTAGCACAGAGACGCCATGGACAATGGGCAAGACTTGCACTTAACGTATGCGGTCTTGCACAAGGATGCTATTGACACCCTGGAAAGACGAGCTCGACACACATAGCATCCACCACAGGGACACCATGGACGTCCGGCCCATGACGAAGCTGATCGGGCAAAAACTCGCGGAGCAGATGACCCATGATGCTGAAGAAAGAAGGTGATCCTCGGTGCCGGCATGGACACGATGGTGGGCTACTGACTTGTGGTTGTGTGGTGGTGCAAGAGAGAAAGAACATGCTTGCTTGTTTTAGCTTGGTGTAGATAAAGTGCCGGCTGGTGGTTTGGTCCTTCGGATTGGTATCATGAGGTATTCACGAATGCATGACTTCCCTCTAGACGCAATCAAGCCGGTAGATGCTTGTAATTGCAGTGGCCTGTTGGGTTTGTCTCAGCGACTTTGCTGGCAAATGCATGAATGAGGTTCCGACTGAATCTGAAGCAGTTCAAGGTAAACACATTCTAGCTCTTGTACCAATCTTCTTGCTCATACTTGGGCTGCACAAGAAACAAAATCTCAAGTTTGCTGCATCGAGTATTATCCTGAGGCCTCCCACGCTCACATAAAAATAAATCCAGCATCTCGCATGCCACGCCTCGGACATGTTCATCAGCTAACCCAACACTACCTACAGTGTGCGCAATGTAACTATACTGTCTTTCGATGGTCAATTTCTATTACTATACTGGAGCACAGGCCACTACAACAAGCCATGTACTCCATTAGGAACATTTATAGTAGCTAGATGAAGTCACTAGTAAAAGTCAGAACCAAGATAACTCATGCACTCATTTAGATAAAGAGATACTCCTTTTATAGCCGGCAGTTGCATCTTGAATGCTGGGTCGGGAGCTCAGAGAGAGAAAGAGCACTAGTAAAGGTCTGAACCAAGATAACTCATGCACTCATTTCTTTTTAATAAAAGGGAAAAATATATTTTTTGTCTCTCAACTTTATTGATAGTTTAAAAATAATCCTTCACCTTGAAAATAAGAAAAATCTAGTGACTCAACTGTTAAAACCGGATACTTTTTGTCCCTTCGGCCACCCCGGTTGTCTTGGGCTGATGTGGACTCAGTATTCACCTTTTGATCGTGTCACATCAGTGCCGCGTCATATACATGGGTCCAACTCTCATTCTCTCTCTCCCTCTCTCGACATGGGAAAGGGTGTTGGAGCTGTACATGCCGGTGGTATATCATCTGTTGTACTACCTGACTGGTCAAAGCTAATCGACAAAATATGGGTGACGTGAGTGATCTTCACGGTGACCAGATGGAAGGTTGTAGCCATGCATGGCATGGCGTCCGCAAGCATGAATACATGGTGTCCGGCATGTGTACATCACTACATCGTGTGGATGCGCAGGCGATTATGGCCCGTGGCTTTAGCTCACTGGAAACGGTTGTGTAAGGCTTGTTCAACCAGTTTAGCTGGCGAGACACTCGTAGACTAGGTGGATGAGCTATGTAATATCGGTTTCGGCCGCTTGTGGTCATGTTTTTCCGTTTATATGTTTTACTTTGGAGCACTCTTTTTTTCGCGAATACGCTTAGTAGCGTATCACTTCATTGATAGAAGAGGAATACTGTTACAAGGGCGGTTTCCGACGACGTACACCAGAGAGCATCGAAGGAAACCAATAGAGAGCAGGGCGAGAGGGGAATGCTCACCCCTGACTACACACTTGTTAGTTACGGGGATGAATGTGTCTAGCCCTTTGGAGCCCGCTCTTGCCCAAGAACGGGCCTCGTTTTGGATATCACGGATGAGATAATATGGTTGTGTGCATCATGTGATGTAGAGGCTGGGATACTCGTGACTTGAACTTATTACATGTTTAGTAATATGGTTGTGTGCATCATGTGATGCAGAGGCAGGGATACTCGCCTTTTCCAAAAAAATGTGGTGTCTGACATGGGGTACTACGGAGTGGCATTGTTGCCTCGTAGGGCCGCACCACGTACCACAACTATCCCCTCACTGTGCAAGCCCTCCACGCCTAGCACAGAGACACCATGGATGCCAGGCAAGACTTGCTCTTCACGTATGCCGTCCTGCACAGGGATGCTATTGACACCCTGGAAAGATGTGCTCAAGCGCACATGCCATCCAGCAACGGGACACCATGGACGCCCGACCCACAATGAAGTTGATCAAACAGAACCTCTCGGAGCACATGGCCCATGATGTTGACCAAAGAAGGTGAGCCTCGGTGCGGAATGGACATGATGGTGACCTACTGACCTGTGGCCGTGCCGTTGCAAGAGAGAAAGAAAACGAAGGTGAGGTAGACAATGGGGTGGCGACTTCATCATTCCGTACCGGGTCAACATCGGCACCAAAGCACCCGGAGTGGCCCGAGAGATCAAAGCTATACTTTCCCTTTAGTAAAATTATCCAAGTATACACCGTTTTGAGCTATTAAGCTACTATCAATTGATTTCATTTGAGTCATCGTGGTGAAAATTTAATACATTTAATGCTTTGCTTTACCTTCTACGCAAGTGTGTTTCTGGGAATAGTGGGATGAATGCTATGCTGCACTCAAGAATAAAACGGACACAATGATTAAGAAAAAAATTGTGTCCAATGAATAAGATATTTCTCCAGCATATTACCAGCACTGATTTCATGTCACTTAAAAAAATGATGCATCCTGTAAACATGGCGAATTATACACTTAGAAATGTATACCTAGCCGCATGCATGTGAGTTTTGAAGGAAAATAGAAAGCCCGAACCTAGTGGGGACGGTGGTCCGTATTGAATTGTCGAAGTAATAAGCGATTGGCCAGTAGGAAGTGACTATGCTTAAGCGAACACATTCGGTGACTTTTCTCTAGATAAAGGTTGTCTCCCCACTCGGCCACAAGAGTAGAAATTATGTCCAGATCTAGCATGTCACATTGTAGTATATTCATGAAACCAACACTATTAAGAAAGTGTGCACTGAAAGTGAGCTCCACTCTTTGGTTAGTTTCCTTCACGCTATTGAAGTAGAAGCCACTACCACAACAATCCACCTTTTGGAATAATTATTGTTCCTAGATAAAGTCTCTTTGCTTCTAGATCGAGGGATACTCCTTTTTTAGTTTGTTGCTGTATGCATACTTTGCACGATACAGGGACGGAATCTCAAATGCAGTGCACACTACTAATGTTCTCAACTAACACCTACTCCTCCACTCTCGGCAAACTGATTCAACTATACGCCTTTGAACAACCATGTTACTATATACTGGACTATTTAGGTATCCGTGGTAAAGAGTTCCATACATTTAATACATGAGATACATACATGTGTCTGTTAAGTGCTTGATGCTATACTTCACCTGTTGTACAATTGTTCCCTGGAATAGTTGGAAAACTGTAGAATATTTCAATCAATATTTCATTTAAAGACAGGACTTTCAACAACAAGGTGCCTCTACATCCTCCATGAACAGTAAATTCAAAACAAACTGAAAATAATAATAAAAATTGAAACTTTGAGGCATCAACATGATCACACATTCTATATTTTTTCAATGTTTTAGCCACAAAAACATTTGAGGAGCCCTCACCTAAAACATTATCACAGTTGAAAGTTTATGTGCACTTTTGAGCAGTAGTTTTTTTGTGAGGGTTCCTCAATTGTTTTATCGCTGAAACTTTGCAAGGACATCGAAACTTTGATCATCTTTGATACCACAAAATTTCTCAGTTTTTGATTTTTTTTGATTTTTACTGAACTACTGTCCATGATGGTGTAGGGGCACCCGGGAGCTAGCTGTCACACCCTTCTCTTAATTTAGGAAGAAGAAACAAGAGGAAGAGAAAATTGTGTGTAATGAATATGATGTTTAACCATCATATACTACATATTTATTTCAGGATGCATTTAGAGAGAAAAGGATACTCTAAATAAGGGTGATTATTCTTGGAATGTTAAACTATTAGAAAGACACCCTTTCCATTTCTCTCACCGTTAATAGGATGGCGAGAACACATCAGTAGTACTGCTTACCACAGAGTGTTGGCAAAGGACCCATGAGCGGTCAGTTTTAATTTAAAATGAAATTGCCTTGGTTGAAAATGCTATAGCAAAATAGTGAAAATGTCATGATAAGTGGGCGCATTGAATTTCCTAATTGTCTCAATCGGGCATACAACACCCGTGTGTGTTTGATTGTGTTAATTATGATGTGAGGTGGGATGGTAGAACCACTGCTTGAGCTGGTGGCAGCGAACCTGGATGATGGATTGAAGTTGTTTTAGCCCTTCGTGCTCTTTGCAGTGCTTGGGCTAGAGCCTTAGACACTGGCAGGCTTCCCTCTTAGCCTTCCCTGACATTACAGAACTCCTTTCTTCGGTGACTTCATCTTACAGATCTTCGACTCCGCTAGTTCTTCCATGGGTGTTTATTCATTCCTAAGCCTACCATTCCCAAACAATCCTCTAAAAAGAATATGTGTTACTATCTGGATTGTCTGACAAGCTGGTGAATTCAAAATGACAGGACCCAAAACTAGACTAATCAAATTAACCAACGCCAGCGTCATCTCTTTTGTTGCACCTTGCATTTGATTTGGCTCCCAATAAATGGATAGGTCACTTTATGGACATCGTTGTGATCAATTTTAAGCATGAAGTATAGATCTATAGAACTTTTGTGTAACTGTATGCAATAAATTTTAGACCTAACTTGATCTTCAGTTTGATATTCGAATTTTAATGTTTCTATAATATATTGACATTTACAAAAATGCATCAGAGATCCTAACTTTATTAAAGTTATGTGTGTCTCATACACTGGAGCTAACAACGAGGAGAACTGAGTTGAGGGACTTGTGATAAACCTTGTAATTAGAAGAGATATTTTCTCGTGAGGTATTATAGCAAAACTTTACAAGTAAATAGCAAAAAACTACTACTGGGGATTCCCTTCCAAAAACTAAAACATTACTAACATTAGAAAAACTACCACTATTGTGGTTATAAGTCAGAAACACTAACAAGTGTCGGTTAGTAATTGGTTCACACATTTTAAACCCGACTATACCAGGCAGACCCACTCGTAGGGCTGACATGTCCCAAAAGTCAACTAGGTTAGACTTGATCGTTATGGTTGCAATTTTTACAGGTGGGACCCACATGCCAGTCTATAAAAAATCTGTAATCCAGTTCTTGTATTACAAATAGGTCCCTTAAATGTGAAAATAAGCCCCCAAATCTTAGATTCAAATTACAATCGGGTCCACTATCAAGATCTAGGCGCCGCCGGCCAAGCTCCAACTTGCTCGCCGCCGACCACGCGCGCCTTGTGACATGCCGCCGCCACAACCCTTGAAGCTCGGGGGGCACAGGGAAACGTAGGCATCATCACCAGAGGTGGCCGGCCAATGTAAGCTGCCAACGGATAGGGAGGTAGGCATGGCCGCAGCTAACCAAAGCTACCCATGATCAGGAGTGGATGGTGGCACGAACAAAGGCGGACGATAGCTAGGGAAGAAAACAAATGGAGGAGGAGGCCGAGAGAGGAGCAGACGAGGAGGCGCCTAGCTGCACATGATCACCGCAGCAATATAAAGGCAGGGGCGCATGCGGCCGGCGTGCCATTGCGTCACTGGAGGGGGGGAGGGGGGAGGGCTCTTGGGCCGTGGTACTGGATGTGAGAGGAAGAGAATCGAGAGACAGAGAAGGAGGCGACCGGGCAGCCGGCAGGGTTAGGCCCGAGGACCACGAGGACTAGGTGGCAACGGCCGCTGCTTCTCCCGATCGGGAGGGAGACTGAGCCCAACATTTTTTTATGTCTAGAGAGGGCTTGGATAGGCCTCGGGATTTGGAAGAAAAAACGAAAAGGTCCAAAACAAACCTTGAAGTTCTAGGAAAAACCTAAATTGAACCTTTAACTTTCAATCCCAAATCAGCACATTGAACTCTTTGATATTGGTCTATTGTAAACATCGAGGACGTTTTGCTGGAATTTGCTGATGTGTCAAGGATCGCTGACTAGGCTGGCTGGACATTACTAAGAATCGTGCCGCCCATTAGCGTAGTCACTCGTGCCGCTATGGTTATTTTTTTTTCATTTTCTTAGTTTTACATTTTGGTAGTGATAATAAATTTGTTTACATTTTCGTAAGGACAATAACATTGTTTTAAATATACACGAAACCACTTTTCCGCGACAAAGAACGGAAGCAGCTGTGACTCGAATCAAACCAGGGACCTGTCACTCATGGCGTATGGACATAGCCAATAGCCATGAAGTCTGCTAGTGATTATAAATCACGTGTTGTATATAAGAGGAGCAAGGAACATTTATAATCAAAAATTGAAAAATTTTAAAATACAAAAAAATTTAAACACAAGTAATTTACGAAATTCCACAAATATTTTTTGAAAATGTGATACATGTTTTACATTTATAAAACTATACAAACATTTTTTTTACATTGTTTAAGCATCTTAAAAAATTCAGGTTTCAATATTTGTTGCATTTTGCAAAAATGATTATGTTTCAAATAGTTTTCGGTTTTCCAAAATTGATTGTGTTTGCAAAAAATCATTGTTAAAAAGTATTCAAAAATTTCAGAAACTTCTAGCACTTAAAAAAATAGGATATTTGAAAAATCATTCAGGCCTGCATGTTCAATATTTGTTTGCCACTAAAAAACATTTTCATTTTTTTAAACTACTTAAAAAATATTTTCGAATCTGAACGCTGTGGTGTGTGGCTAAATTGCCCGGGTCTCTAGTTACAATGTTAACAGCCAATGCTTCTAGTGCCTAGCGGGAGGAGTTTAGAAGCTCGTGGGCGCAAGTTTGGTTCCACCAGAGTTTATATCTTTTCGGTATTTTTACTTCACATGTTACGAAAAATAAAAACAATCACTTCGGGTCTGTTGTGGCGGCCCAGTCGCGAGCATACTCAACAATCCCGGGAATCGATCTATGACATAGACCTGTTAGGGAACGCCTAAACGCTCAAAATTAACCGAGATCAAATAGTTCGGTGTGCTGATTTCTAGGATTTTATGTTTAGGGTTTGAATTAGCTTTCGTCCGCAAGTTCAAGGTTTGTTTTATACATTTTTAAAAAAAATTAACTTGGCATTTTCTTCTTCTTCAGAGAGGCATGTGCGTCCCATCGGTAGGTACCATCAGTCATTAAGACATCCATAACGGTCAAATCTAACATAGTTGACTTATGCGCCACGTCAGCCCTCGGAGGTGGGCCTGCTTGTCATAATTGTGTTAGAACATGTGAACCAGTCATTAGCAGAAAGCCAGAAAGTGGTAGCGATTTGAGACGTACTACCACGATAATGGTAGGGTTTTGTAATATGGTAGTTTTGAAAGGGAAGCCCTAAAAGTGGTAGTTTATTGCAATTTACTTCAAAAATAACCTACATTTGTTTGCCAGCCCGCCATGTGTGCAGGTCAAATCTTATCGGGGCAGCATGTTGGAATATTACAACTTACACATATCCAATTTTTTTGCCAGCCTACAACGCGCACATGTTATCTCGGAGAAAAACACAAGACGGCCTGACCTTATACATATCCACTTCATCCTTGGCGATCGGCTGAGCAACCATGTGTGCGCCACATGCATGTGAGCTATGAGAGCAAAAGAAAGCTGGAAGCTATTAGAGGTGGTATTCCGTATTGAATTGCTGAAGCGACAATCCGTTGGGCAGTAGGAAATGACTAGGCGTAAGGGAACACATCCGGTGACCTCTCAATAGGAGGAGAGAATGAAGGGCCATAGAAGTAGAGCGATGGTGCCTGCACACTCGTGGCCAGGGTGCAATACGCAGCATGAGTTATCTTTCTGAGGTCTCCCATGCTCATATCGGTAGTATGTTCATGAAACCAACTCTACCTAGAAAGCGTGCGCTGAAAGTGAGCTCCTCACTTAGGTCATTTCCCTTTACGTTATTAGAGTAGAAGTTACCATAGGACAACAATATATTTATCTACTACCATTAGAAAATATTTATTGTTGCTAGATAAGGTCTCTTTGCTTCTAGATAATGGGGTACACCTTCTATAGCTGGTAGCTGCAACCAGACCTTGTTGTTACTCTTTACCTGTTGTACAATCGTTTCCTTATAATATTGGGAGGATTGCAATATTTCAATCAAGAATTAGTTTAGGAAGAAGAAACAAGAGGAATGGAAAATTTACAAACAAGATCCATATCTTCCTAATATCTCATCTCTAGAGGTTAGTTAAATCTCTGTTGTTTCAGGCTTTCAACACGTGAACAAAACTCTTTCTTTGAACCTCCCATTCCTGGCGAGCTCTAGTGTGCTTCTGTTACACTTTTGTCCCTAATCTCGGTATTGCGCCTAAGGACCATCCATCTAATCCCTGGTTGCGTCGCTGTCATTATGCCGGCCTTGTCCTTGGAGGCAGTTGCGTCGAATGCTAAGGGAGCTGCCCAGTGTGCGACATTGCAAGAGACCACTGCCATGGCATTAGCGGCGCGAGCGAACGTGGCCATGTCGCAGTCGATCATGGTGCGCCCGCCTGCTAGGACGCTGCAACGGCGGTGGCCTCATTGCAGGTGAGCATCATGGTGACATCGCGCCACCTAGAGCCAGAGGTGGGAGCACTCGCTGTGGCAGCCTATACAATATGATACAATTTATTTTACCCCGAATGACGACTCATATCTGCTATTTGTTAAGGAAGAAAATATACTTACATTGAAAATCATATTGCCCGGCTTCTTCCTTCGTTTCTTTGTTGTCCGCCAGAATTTGAAAAATACACTGAACATGCCAGTAAGGGATAGGGACACCTGCAAACACCCTCGTCATACCAGACTATGAAGACCACAATTGGCACCCGCCACAAACAACAAGATCTAGTAGCCGTTGAAGGAGCATTGGTTGGGGCACATTCCCACGCACATAGGCTTGCAATCCTTCACCCTCAATCCAAAAGGTTGTAGAAATCAGATCTTGCCACAAAACAAAATGAAGGAAGAGGTCGAAGTCGTTGCACTAATAGCCATCCAACTGCTAACAACAAGATCTAGTAGCCGTTGAAAGAAGATCGGCTGGGGTATTGTTCCATGCACGTAGGCTCGCAATCCTTCACCATCAATCCAGAGGGTTGTAGAAACCAGATATTGATGCAGAACAAAAAGAATGAAGAGGTCGAAGTCGTGGCACCAATAAACATCCAAGTACATCCCTTGATTGGCACACCAACTGCAAAGATCCGAAGAGAACCAACATATCTGGAAACACCTACCGTTGTATTCTCTTCGTTCGCGCCGAATTGGACACCATTGAGGTAGTGAGAGGCAGGAAGACCTTAGTCAATTACGACATTGCCGCTGCCACCTCGTCAGTACCGATAGGAAAACAAAAAAAAGTATGACCTACTATAAAAACAACGAAGAGGCGGGTCTCCACTCCTCGTGCAGCTGGCATGATCATTTGGACGGAAGAGAGGACGTGGACCAAGATACCAGCGTGGAAGAAACACTAGTGGCGCGGTTGTTTATTAGGAGGGAGGAGTTTAGACCCCATATGTTATACAGTTTTAGCAATCTCAGTTTATATTGCCAATCAGTTTGCACAAAATGCACGGTCAAAACCTGCCAATGAATGATACATGACACAACGTTGGTATGGGCCATACCTTGCATATAAGATTCCGTACTATATCATGTATATTTCTTTTCCATGGTCATAAACGGAAAGAAAATTACTTCAACACACATTTCCCAAGCAGACCAGTAGACTTGTTTGGTTGCAAGGGGTTTGAAGAAGATTGGAGTGGATGGGGGATGATTAAATCCCCTAAAAGTCAAAATCCTCCTCAAACAACTCGAAACCTACCCAATGCTCTCCAACAAAGGTTTAACCCAACAAGGCCTAACGGCACACATACGTTAAGGGCAAAATCGCCACTCGCCTATGAACACGCTTTACCCTAAAAAAAGACTATGAAGATGCTTGATTGTCTATGGTAAAATGTCATGATAAATTTTGTACTATCTCAGCATGAAGCTAAATACCTCAAATAAATGTTGTGTAGGATATGTAAGACAATGGGCACACAAAAAATTAAGTTAGTTTCCTCTATCTCAATTTGGACTTGGACATCAGAAATGATGATACACGAAATATAGGAAGTATCTCTGTGTGAATCCAAGTCAAGTGAGCCATTCACTACTGGAATCGCACCCTATGCCGACGGCCAGGGCCGTCGGCATAGCCCTGACTAGCCGTCGGGACAGGCCTATGCCGACGGCCCCCGTCGGCATAGGGCCGTCGGCAACATATCCGTCGGCGTAGCCCGGATGACCGTCGGCATAGAACGGCCGTCGGCATAGACCCTATCCCGACGGTGGCCAGACATCTATGCCGACGGCATCGCCGTCGACAACGCCATCGCTTAACGGCGGTTGCCGTCAACTCTGAAAGCAACGGCGGCTCGCCACGTGGCACATCTATGTCGACGGCCCGGCCGTCGGCAGTTTAGAACTATGCCGACGGCGAGGCCGTCGGCATAGACATGCCACGTGGCGAAAGCCGCTGCTCTGGGCTTGCCTATGCCGACGCCCCGCCGTCGCTTTAGTTTGAACTATGCCGACGGCCAGGCCGTCGGCATAGACATGCCACGATAATAAATCCAGGCACTCTGGGGCAGAACTAAGACGGCCAGGCCGTCGGCATAGACCTGCCACGTGTCGACAGAATCGGGAGCTCACGCCAGTCCTATGCCGACGGCATAGCCGTCGGCATAGTTTGCTTCTGATTTTTTTTTCTTTTTTCTGTTTGTTTTCAAATCAGTTCAATTCAAATAAAAGCACATATATAACAGCACATATCAGCAGCACATATCAAAGAACGTATGCATAAGCATCATCACACACACAAGTCTCTAAATGATCATCATCACAACCAACATAAGCATAAGCATATAGAAAAGCACCACACACAAGTCTCTAAATGATCTTCACCACACACAAGTCATCTCAAGCATCATCACCACACACTAGGCTTAAGCGCCAGGACGTCGAGCACCGCGGAGGTCGTCACCGCCAAGACCGCCGAAGCCCAGGTCGTCACTGCTAGCGGCAGCGCTACCGCCAAGACCGCCTCCACCTCCGCCTCCGTGGATCGGAGTGGTCGGGCTCCGTGTCTCCGGAGTGCTGCGAAGACCACCGCCAACGGTAGATCCATCTGTTCCCTGGATGTTGAAAAGACATATTAATGGGATATATGACTATGTTGAAAGGCATGACATGCTTGGGGTGAATAGATTGGGGATGAACTAACCGGCGAGGGGCCAGCGTTTTGTGCCACAAACTCCTCAAAGGTCAGCAGAACTGGTTGTGCTGGAGGGCATGGTGCTGGCTGCAACTGAGGACACCTGCCGGCCGCCATTTCCTGAAAAGCCTGCTCCACCGGTGATCCCTCTGCACTTGGTGTTCATGAAGCCTCGATGCCACGCCATGGTCTCTGGCGTGTGTACTCAGTAGGCCTACGGTATGACATGATGGAACTCATAAAACTACTAGATGCGGAAAATAAAGTGAGCAATGAAGATAAGAGGGAAAATACTTACAGATTGTTGCTCCTGAAAGAGGGACTATGAACTGGACACTGGCTGGCTCATCCGCTGGCTCAGGCTCGGGTCGATCCGACGAAGCTGTGTGTAGGAGATAGTCGGAGTGACCACAGCATCGAGAACCGCCTCCCGACCGTGCTCCTTGGGCCCCATGCTCACCACCGCCCTGTCGTCCAGATCCGCCGCAATGGGGTCAGGTGTGTCAGGATGTAACCAGATCGCCATGAGTAGGCCTCCTTCCTCCACGCGGTCTTCTTGCCGTAGTACTTGGGCTCGCCGGGCTTGGGGTCCTTCCGCGTATGGGCGATCTCCCACGCCTGCATGTCTGAGAGCGGCCGCTTCAGTTTCTCCTCCTGCACCACCAAACAGATGTTAGTCATACATAAGAAAGTGATGGTAAATAGAAGAAGAAGAATGTTTAATGGGGTTAGTCATACATTAACTGCCTTGTGGAGATAGTGGTTTCGGTTTCCCTGAGCATGTACTCCCTCATTCCCTCGGTTAGCCTTATTTTTTATTCTCATAGCCGCCTAGGCTCCAGCCTCATCACACCAAAGATCCACCAATGCCGCCCAGGACTCGTCTTTTCCATAACACCAATTTGGACACACCTACATAATAAAAGCATAATGGCATGTCAACATGAAACGGTGAAATGTACCACATGGTAATGAAAGCATAATGAAAAATCTTTTATACTTACCGCCAAGTACTCGTGCCTCTCCAAGGTAATGCCCATCCTCCGCGCTTCTTCCTTGGTCATCTTCACACCAAGAACATCGTGGTAGTATGTCGAGATGGCCACATAGCACACCTCGTACTGCATCTGGCGGGCCTTCTTCTTGCATTGGCGCAGCACGATCTGGTCCGCTCTAGCCCTGTGCTCCGGAAGAACTCGATAGAATTTCTACAATCATGCATGAAACAAGAATGGAAGAAGCCATGAGTTAAATCATTCATGAAACTAGAATGGACTTGTGCTTCTGAAGAGAACTCACCCAGAAAGTAGTGGTTACGGCCTTGGCATGGGTCTCATGGTCCGCGTGGAGGGCCGCTTCCCAGTGGTCCCAGCTCGTGGCCAAAACCCGACGGTCCGGCTGCCTGACTGGATCCGGACAGTACAACCCCGGCCAGTATAACTTCAGCAAGACGGTGATGAGGCCGTTGGGAATACGGACCCCTTTAGAATATATCCAGTTGCTGCAAAAGAATGAACTATTAGCATGTGACAAGCAAAATAAATAACAACCGAATATGCATGTGACAAGCAAAATAAGGAACCGCTTACTCTTTTCCCGTGGGCTCAATGAGCCACTTCTGCTCCTCAGTAGCAGGAACCTGCTTTGGTAGCTTTGCGTTGCCACGCAGCCATCCCTTGTTGTCAACCCCCTTCCCATCACCACCATCATCCCCGCCACCACCCCCTCCTCGCCTGCCTCTCCCTCCCCAACCTCCTCCTCCTCCTCCTCCTCCTCCTCCTCCTCCTCCTCCTCGCGTCCCTCCTCCTCCACCTCCTCCTCCTCCTCCACCTCCTCCTCCTCCTCCTCCCTAGAGTGTACCTCACTAGAGGAGGGTACCTCACTAGAGGAGGGCCTCGAAGACAACACCCCTAAGTCGGTGAGGGTGCGCTCTTTCTGGCCGCGACCCCCTGTAGTTACTTAGCCAAATCATTCGCAGAGCCTGCATGCACACTGGGCATGGCATCTTACCACTTGTACACCATCCGCAGAATAGAGCATAGCCGGGAAAGTCATGCATGCAATAGTGCAACCAAACTTTCATCAAGAAATTTCTCTGCAGATCCCGGTCGTATGTCAACCTCGGAAAGTACCAAGAATGGTGCAAAGCATTCAGAAGCGGCTGCATAAACACACCCAATTGCTTCCCCGGGTAGTCAGGCCCCGGAATGATGAGCGACAAGAACATGGTCTTCCGTTGCATTAGGGCACCGGGAGGAAGATTGAGCGGAATTACAAACACAGGCCAGCAGCTGTATGGATTGGACGACATACCATATGGATTCAACCCATCACCTGATATGGCTATTCTGACATTCCCAGCCTCGGCTGCTTCCTCGGGGTATTCTTCATCGAATGACTTCCATGCTTCCCCTCCCGATGGATGTACGATTTTTTTTGGATTGTACCTTATACCTTCCTTGTGCCACTTCATCATTTTGGCAGACTCGCCGTGATGAAAAGGCGCTGCAGTCTTTTATAAAATCAAGATACCAAGAACCTTAACGGGATGGTTAGCTGCTTTTCTCACCATCCTCACCGACCACCTCAATGTACCGAGACGAACCGCACTTCCTACAGTACTTGTCATCCACATACTGTGCCTAAACAAAAGGCAATTCTTCGAGCAAACATCTATTTCTCATAATCCATAGAGAGTGCCTTCATAATTTTCTTTGTATCGTACATGCTTTTCGGCAGTTCATGACCCTCGGGGAGGCTGTTAGCCCATACTCCCTGAATGCTTGAAGCATTTACTGGCTCTGACGCATACTCAGCCTTGACTGCAATCAGTTGCGATGGCATCCAGCTGAGATATTTTCGCACCCGCATAAAGAGGTTTCTTCGATGAGGCCAAGACCTCCAAGAAGGCCTTTGCGGTTGCCTCCGCTCCTCCGGTTCATTCTCTGAAGGTGTCGCATTTGCCGTTTCGCAACAATGACATCATCTAGCATGTCCCGACCTGTCGTCCTCATATCCATCGATGCATTGTCGCATCACCTCCTCTCTACCACGGTCCTGATCGGCTATGTTTATCGGCGGCATGTCAAAGTTTGGCATATATCCATGCGTGCGAAGGTGCTCACTCATGTCCGTCTGATTTCTACGGTGACGTCTGGCACATCTCGCACAGGGCATGGTGGGATAATTCTCATTGACGACGGAATATCTCCTTCAAATACACATCGGTTTTCGCGATCCACTCGATGTTACTCGATTCCGACGGATAAAACCACTGTACATCCACTGATTATCTGCCATCCTCTGCTTTTTTGCAACCCACACAACATAATTAAGGATTCACTCAAATTAATCACATCAAATTTTCAGTTTCTACCGCGTTTAATCCACCTACATCTCTAATAGGTAAAGATGGGTCCTAATCCCACCCGAGGATGTGTAGATTGAGTACGTTCTCCATTCTACCCCGTTCCGAGACAAAATTTCCGCAGCACCTCCCCGCTGTTCTCCAGATACACGTCTCGTCAAATAGCCGAGAGAATGTGCTCCGGAGAACAATGGGGAGGCGCCGCCGAAATCCTGTCTCGGAACGGGGTAGAACATGGAGAACATACCCAATCTACACATCCTCAGACTGTCCATGGAAAACGCTGGACAATCCGAAACAGCTGCGGTGATAAATATGCAATTGAATGCATATTTATCGATGCAACCCTTTCGGACGGGAGACGCCTAGGTTCGCCAGTTGACTTGAGAATGAAATCTAGTCACATGATTCGTAGCTCACCCTCGGCTGTAGAGGAAGTAGTCGAACACGGAGGGACAACGAGGGACCAACAGCTCCTCGACGATCACTCCACCGAGATGGAACACCACAGAACCTGCATCGTGACAATAATTAAGTACATCACAATATATTCATCATCAACATCTAACAATCATCGAAAAATCAGCATCCTATAACATCTCTTCCATAAAAAAAATCATTATCTATCATCAACATCATCATCTATCATCATTAACATCATCATCTATCATGTAACAATCATCATACATTTGCAACTATCATCAAAAATCTATCATCTAACGTCATGCCCTTGTTAAAAAAATTGCTTTTCTTGCATTTCTCACATTTGTAACTATCAGCAAATCATCTATCAACTAACTATGCATGCATCCATCTAGTTACATAACTATGAACAACAACAAAATTATCAAAAAATCTCAGAGAGAGGAGGAGGAGCTCACCATGGGGAGGGCTGGCTCGGGGAGGCAGCTCGGGGAGGCGGCCAGGGGTTGGTCTGGCGCGCGGCGCGGCTCGGGGTCGATGGAGGTCGGGCGGGACGGAGGTCGGGAGGGAGGGCCGGCCGCGAGGGATGTGTCGAGGAGGCCGGACGGGCGAATACAGCGAGACAGACGGCGTGGGGCGGATCCAGCGTTGCGCGACGCTGGGGGGAGGACGGCGGTGCACCGCGGTGGGTGGGGAGGCAGAGGCGCGAGCGATGGCGGGTTCGGCCTTGGCGGGCGGCCGGGGTTGGTCTGGCGCGGGCGGCGGGCTCGGGGCGGAGGTGGCGTGCTCACGGCGGGCGGCGGCGGAGGTGGTGGGGCGGCGCGGTGTGGGTCGGGAGGAAGGGGAGATGTGGATGGCGAATGGGTGGTGAGGCGAACATAGCGGATAAGGTCGGCCCTATGCCGACGGAATGGCCGTCGGCATAGGCCCGCCCCTTTGCCACGTCATCGATCCGTGGACATGTGCGCTCCTATGCCGACGGCTAAGCCGTCGGCATAGATACTTTGCATTATTTTATTTTTTGGTTACGGCATTTTTTTATTTTTTATTTTTTGGTTACGGCTTGTGCTGCAGCCCCCAACACCATTCCGGCCCAAAACACCCAAAGATACCCTCCGTGTCGGCCCGACGTGGCCGTTTCCCCCCTCCGGGACACGGCGGCAGCCACGCCTGTGAGGTCTACACGGCAGGACGGGGGCCCTGGGGGGTAGCAATGCCACCGGAGCGTCGCACCGGCCCCTCATACATGCAGGGTGGTGTGGTGGCATGTCCGAAGAGGCAGCACGCGTCTCCGGGGTGTGCCCCCCCCTCACGGACGGCGCCGCCGCCCGGAGGGAGAAGCAGACGCGTCGGGTCTACGGAGGGGATCTTGCTGTGGGTTTGGCCCGGATGTTGCTCTAAAGTGTTCGTATTGGCTGACCTAACATGACCGGGTGGAGAGGTCCACTGGTCAAAGCCCATCCGTGGGAAGTCAAAGGGGTAGATCTCGTGGTCAACCACTCCAGGGTTAGGCGGGATGGGGGCCCTGGGGGGTAGCAATGCCACCGGAGCGTCGCACCGGCCCCTCATACATGCAGGGTGGTGTGGTGGCATGTCCGAAGAAGGCGCACGCGTCTCGGTGTGCCCCCCACGCAGACGGCGCCGCCGCACACGGAGGGGGGAAGCAGACGCGTCGGGTCTACGGAGGGATCTTGCTGTGGGTGTGGCCGGATGTTGCTCTAAAGTGTTCGTATGGGCTGACCTAACAGGACCGGGTGGAGAGGTCCACTGGTCAAAGCCCGTCCGTGGGAAGTCAAAGGGGTAGATCTCGTGGTCAACCGCTCCAGGGTTAGGCGGGACGGGGGCCCTGGGGGTAGCAATGCCACCGGACCGTCGCATCGGGCCCTCATACATGCGGGGTGGTGTGGTGGCATGTCCGAAGAGGCGGCACGCGTCTCCGGGGTGTGGCCCCCCTCACGGACGGCGATGACACACGGTAGTAGACGTTCTGCGGAAGCGATCGCGCGTGAATATTATTAAATACTCGGAGCGCGATAAAATCATGAGTTTTTTACATGACGTGGGCACATGTGCTATAGGACCGATGGTAATTTTTCATAAATTTTCGTGATGGAGAAGTATCTGAACACTTCCCTCTACGCGGATTGCTCTTGGCGTCTCGACCGTGGCGGCGGCCTCCGAACTAACATACCGTCAAATCTTGCGTGGCGGCCTCTCACAAGTCTGGAAGTGTTGTGGCGGTTGCAAATTCCGGCCGCGTCTCCGGTGTCGCCCCCCCCCCGGCGGACGGCGCCGCCACACAGGGGGGAAGCGGACGCGTCGGGTCTACGGAGGGATCTTGCTGTGGGTTTGGCCGGATGTTGCTCTAAAGTGTTCAGATTGGCTGACCTAACATGACCGGGTGGAGAGGTCCACTGGTCAAAGCCCGTCCGTGGGAAGTCAAAGGGTAGATCTCGTGGTCAACCGCTCCGAGGTTAGGCGGGGCGGGGCCACTGGGGTAGTAATGCCACCGGGCGTCGCACCGCCCCTCATACATGCAGGGTGGTGTGGTGGCATGTCCGAAGAGGCGCACGCAGCGTCTCGGGTGTGCCCCCTCACACAGACGGCGCCGCCGCACTGGAGGGGAGAAACAGACGCGTCGGGTCTACGGAGGGATCTTGCTGTGGGTGTGGCCGGATGTTGCTCTAAAGTGTTCGTATGGGCTGACCTAACATGACCGGGTGGATAGGCCCACTGGTCAAATCTCGTCCGTGCAAAGTCAAAGGGGTAGATCCGGTGGTCAAACGCTCCAAGGTTAGGCGGGACGGGGGCCCTGGGGGGTAGCAATGCCACCGGACCATCGCATCGGGCCCTCATACATGCGGGGTGGTGTGGTGGCATGTCCGAAGAGGCGGCACGCGTCTCCGGGGTGTGGCCCCCCTCACGGACGGCGATGACACACGGTAGTAGACGTTCTGCGGAAACGATGCGCCGTGAATATTATTAAATACTCGGAGCGCGATAAAATCATGAGTTTTTTACATGACGTGGGCACATGTGCTATAGGACCGATGGTAATTTTTCATAAATTTTCGTGATGGAGAAGTATCTGAACACTTCCCTCTCGCGGATTGCTCTTGGCGCGTCTGTTGTGGCGGCGGCCTCAGGAACTAACATACCGTCAAATCTTGCGTGGCGGCCTCTCACAAGTCTGGAAGTGTTGTGGCGGTTGCAAATGCCCGCACGCGCGTCTCGGTGTCCCCTCCCCCCCCCACGGACGGCGCCGCCGCCGCACCTGGAGGGGAAGCAGACGTCGGGTCTACACGGAGTGGATGTAGCTGTGGGTTTGGCCGGATGTTGCTCCGGGTGTCCCTATGGGCGGCCCGACACAACCGGGTGGAGAGGTCCACTGGTCAAAGCCCGTCCGTGGGAAGTCAAAGGGGTAGATCTCGTGGTCAACCGCTCCAGGGTTAGGCGGGACGGGGGCCCTGGGGGGTAGCAATGCCACCGAAGCGTCGCACCGGCCCCTCATACATGCAGGCGGTGTGGTGGCATGTCCGAAGAGGCGGCACGCGTCTCCGGGGTGTCGGCGGCGGCGCCGTCCGTGAGGGGGGGCACCCCCCGGAGCCCCAAGACGGGCGTACGCATGCATGAACACTTTCACATATGCATCGGGACCCGTGCGATGTTTGATGACATAGCTACACCCGAATCCCCACCAACCAGAATTCCTTCCGTGTCGACCGTTTCCCCCTCCGTGACACGGCGATAGCGATGTTAAATAGCAGCGGGCAATCGATATACCATCGGGTATGTTTTTTAGATAAGGCATAATTATCATATACAAAAACAAAATTAAAATAAAGTAAAAATAAAAAACAGAGTAAAAATAAAATAAAAAATAAAGTAAAATACCGTATGCGGCGGCGGGCCGTCGGCATACCTGCTACACACGGAGGTTGTCCCACGGATCGTTGGCGTGGCGTGGCACCGGATCGCTGGCGTGGCGAGAGGGCCTATGCCGGCGGCTTGGCCGTGGGAATACCTCTGCCAGCGATATGCCGGCGACGCCGTTCTTGCCCGTCGGCGTGGGTCAACGCCGTCAAATGGTCACGCTGACCGGGCAGGTGGGCCCGCGGATATGCCGGCGGCCCGTCGGCATAGGTGAACCCGCGGATATGCCGACGGGCCCCGTAGGCGTACCTCAGGCGGTCCCGACGGCCTTGTCTATGCCGACGGCCCCGTCGGCATAGGTGGATGTAT
The DNA here is from genome assembly GCA_021605205.1 of Aegilops longissima. Lineage (NCBI taxonomy): Eukaryota > Viridiplantae > Streptophyta > Magnoliopsida > Poales > Poaceae > Aegilops > Aegilops longissima. The sequence continues at coordinate 17,925 of JAHIAM010005658.1, read as the reverse complement.
GCCGACGGCTTTTCTATAGATGCCGACGTGGGCCGTCGGCATAGGTCCATAGATGCCGACGGGGGCCGTCGGCAACCCCAGTTTTTCTGGTAGTGATTGGCATTAACCGTTCAAAAGTCAGAACCTCCTAGGTATAACAGTTCGAATTTCCCCAAGTTTTTCCATTCCTCTATGTAAGCAGTCTAATATGGGTTGACAATCAGTAACATCCTCACAATTGAGAGTAACAAGGATCATCTCATTATTAGATAGAAATCCTAATCTGCACCCACGCCGTTTATTGCTTTCTTTAGTCGCGTTACGATCTCCGGGATAACTAGTTCAAGAAGTGTCATAGTTGTGAGTTGTGACTCATGTGCCCTCCACAGATGCATGTTGCCCTTTTGGCGGCAGTGAAGAGACGCTCTGAGGAGGTGGGCGGTGCAGATGTGGTGGGAATAATTAGGCAACACTAGTGCAGAACCACACATAGGAAGAGCGGAAGGCGGTGGGCGGCAACCCGGTGGTCGGCAGCTATAGTACAGTTTTTGTTATCTCTGCGATGGTGATGCGCATTGACCTACATAAGACCTGTCTTGGGGCCAGATGGGGTGAGGTGTCCGGTGGCGGGTGGAGAGGGTTCATAATGTTGTTGGGCCATATCATACCGGTAAGAAGAGGAGGTGTTCGACGGGTGATTGTATTAGACATATCATCCCACTTGGTTTTAGTTACCAGCCCAGTATGAGAATTATTTGAGGTGGTTCTTCCTAGTCAGCACTGATGGATAGGTATCGAAGGTAGGAGAAATAGGAAGTGCTGCTTACTATGTGCACCAGTCTGGACAGACTTGCGATGAAGTGCAGTGGTTCTAGGTGTAGCTGTGCCTACTCCTCGCTGTAGTTTTGCTAGCCACCGCACGCTTCCACGGCTTGACTTTCTGTTCCTGTTTTTCTTCCATGATTATTTTGTTATCAAGAGACCTGCCATTCCCAAAGGATACTCTCAACAAACTATACATCTTACTAGCTCGGTCATCGAACAAGGCACTGTATTTGAAAAAGAGAGAACTCAGAACCAAAATGATCGTATAACTGCTCAAGCTACTACTAATCTGATATCTATCTAATCAACTCCAACCTCTTTCCTTTTTGTGGCACCTTGCATTCTCTTTGGCTCCTAGCTAATCGCGACCATGGATGGGCCATTTTATAGCAGCAGGATCCATCTAGTCCTCCGTATGGACATGCATGGTTGGTAATTATCTTAACCATGTTTCTACTAGTACAACGCTATATGGCTTCCACGTGATGTCTGAACGAGAGTTTAGACCTACATTGATCTATGGCTTTTTTTGATTAATAAGTTATGGTCGTCCTATTAACCACTGCCAGGTAAGAAAAATATACAATTCAAATTCTAGTCTTACGGGCACTAAAGCTTGTGCAGACATTCCTTGCAATCGATGACCAAACTCCCATAGTAATAGGTGTTCTGTAAATAAGGTTGCACATGGCCAATCAGAAAATTATGTGCTCTTTACTGTTACTACTAACCGTTTGTTTGTAACAAACGTTGATATTAGGTAGGATACTGATTGTGCATTGATTATGTAGTTAACACCATCGTTCATATTTTCATATGATATTAATTGCATGCAAAATATATTGGACGCTCGGTATGGGAGCAATGTAGGTTATTGGATTGCCATGGTTTAGCGGTTGAGCTTAGTTGAATCTGCGCCTTTGAGTCTTTTTGTATTGATATAAATGTAGAATAATGACCTATTAGCTAACAATACTTGGAAGGGCTGTTGCAGATCTTGTAGATTAATGAAGATGGTTTTTAAATCAGCTATTCTTAAATAGTTGGAGGCCGCTACATATTTTTTCTCTTCACGCAAGTATGCCACATCATCAAGTCATACAATAGGGGAATTGGAAGCATATCAACAAGGACCCAAATGTCCATATTATCTTCGTCGATGTCAGGATCACCAAGATCCAAGGTGACAAGCATAACCTCATGAAGATCATACATCTTGCAAAGTGCTTCCCAATTCGGGCAACAAAATGGGATACCCTCTTAGAATTGTATAGATTTAGAGCAAAATCTATACCATGATGGGTCCATAGGTGAATTATCTTTTTTCTATACTATCATGATCTTCAAAATCCATCCTCTCCAATACATAGCGTCTTGCATGGCATGGGATAAGCTAGTTGAATTGTAAAACACGAAAATTACATGTTGAAGAAGTAGAAGGTCTCCTGGAGCTTAATGTTGAAACGCCGACCTTCTACCGGGTGAGGCTTGTCGCACAGACCCCGGTCGTCGCCGCACCAGTCGGACTTGGAGCTTAATGTTGAAACGCCGACCTTCTACCGGGTGAGGCTTGTCGCACAGACCCCGGTCGTCGCCGCACCAGTCGGACTCCGCGAGACTTTCGTCGTCTGACGACATTTCCTATGTTCATAATTCAAATATTAAACTTCTAAAATTAAATATATGTACTACAAAAACTAAATTAGATCATTATTATTCATCACGGGTTGACTATCGGTCTGTCGGGATTCTCCTTCCTCTCTCATATATGGTGGACACTCCCTCACTGATTTTTCGACCGTCGATGATGGTCGCTACTCCTCCTTCCCATAGTGCATAACAAAGATCTAGCACAATGAGAAGAAGGAGAAGCGACCCACACGACAACAGTCGGCATTCTTTTGATCTCATATAAGGTGGAGACTCTCCCTCACTGATTTTTTGACTGCCATGTATGGAGCCCGGACAGACTTAAAGTCAACTTGAAAGGTCATTTAATTTCTAGCAGATCCGGGGCACTCGATATTTCCTACATATTCTAGCACAAGTCATGCTTAAATTCACGGAAAAATCAGGCATGACCTTTGCTAAAATAGGACATATCGAGCGCCTGAAATTTGCCAAAACGGAAATGAATCAACAATCCGGAAAAACATAGGCCACTCGGATTTTCCGAGTGGCTATACAAAGATGTCCATACACATACGACGATGCTTAAACTTGAAATTATATCCGAATCAATTATCATAAGCATTCGCACAATGGCATAAACTGGTGCTCATTGCATTTCAATGGTTCAATATTGACAAAAAACATTTCAATATATCTTATAATACAAACATTTCATTTGGTTAAGAAGCATAACTAAATACCCTAGTTCTACTCTATTCAACACCGACTCGGGTGTAGAGGAAGTAGAGGTAGCTCGGATGACGACCATGTTGGAACCAAGAGCATCGGAGAGCTCTAGCTCACGATCGCGCGGAGGAGGAGAGGTAGACGAAGACACAAAGGTTTTTGTCTTGCGCACAGTTCTGCAGCTTTTCTCATTTTCACTTGTGTTATTTGTACATCAACTAGAAAGTGATAAACCCTCCACGCCGTCGAGCCTACCGGACGTGCCATCCCACGTCGCCCGTCGTGCGCGAGGTGAGCGCGTGCGGAGTCCAGCGCTGCAGGCCATCCCATGAGCAAACTCCGGCCGCACTAATCTAGCTAGCTACTAACTGAATATGAGATCGGTCTCTGCGGGTACATGCACACGTGACAGAGCCGTTTTATTTGCTAACTGAAAAACCAAAACAAAAGCTATCCTAGCGGGGCAAAGGATTACAAAGCTCAACAGACCACTCCAAGGAGACACGACTCTACAAAGCCAGCATAGTCCACCGAGTGAAAATTTTAGATCATCAAATCTCATATAGCATTCTTTGATGACAAAGTGATAATGACATAAAAATAATTAATTTTTTCAATACATTTCTATATTGAAAAACAAAATTACAAAAAAAATATATACCTAAATTTTCTTACTAATAATTTTTCTTACTAAATTTGATACCTAAAAAATTCTCATATAGCATTCCAATAGATTTTTGTTTTTTTTGAATTTACTGCTCATCCGGGATCTTATGCTGCCGCGAGCGAAAAAGCCCCTCACTTATCTATGAAAATACCATAGAACAATTACAATCTGTGGTGCCGAGATTAGAAAAACGCAACAGACCAACAACGCATAGCGAGAGCAGTGGGCAAGAAATGGCGAGGGGGGCGATCATAGTGATTATTTACCATAACATTGATCAGTATTGTAGGTCTTAAGCGATCTCTTAATCAATTACGTGATGTTTGTATAATGAGATGAGGAGCCGAGCAGAGTGAGTAGAACAATCTTTATCATCAGATTGCTACAAGCGTCATTGCACTACAAGCGGAGTCAGGACCTCCCCCACGACCGCTAGCTCGACGGAACTCTTGCTTTACTAATCTAGCCACTGTTTGCTATGCGCATGCGCGCGCGGATGCTGTGGTGCATCGCATTTATCTAGCGGACTTAGGAACTGCACGAGTCAGGATGTGCATGAATGTTCAGTGGCAATGTTTTATGGTACCAGTGCCCGTCCCCGTGGGCCGTGGCCATACTTGGGCTGAACGAGCAAGAAAAGATCATGTTCGCCGCACCAGCTAACATCCCGAGGTCTCCCATGCTCACATTGGATGGAACAAAGAAACCAAAAACTCCACATCTCACATGACATCTGGCATGTGCTCACGAAGACGAACCTAACACTACCTAAAAGTTGTGCAGTGCAAGTGACCCTCCTCTCCGTCGTCAGTTTCCCTCATTCCGTTGAACCACAAGCCACTACAACAATCTATGTACTCCATTATGAACATTTATAGTTGCTAGATACAGTACTCTTTTTATAGCAAGTAACTGCGTCCATAAATCAGGCTCAGGATTTTAGATACAGTGCACTCGTAAAGTTCCGAACGACCAATCACTCCTGCAGCAAACTATTTTAGCCAATTTACGGCGACAACACATGCACAGACGGGTCGCTCCTGGACTACATAGAGCATGTATCTTCGACTTCCTCCTCTATCAAAGACCATGAGTGCCTAGACATCATAGACATCACAGACGGGTCGCTCCTGGACTACATAGGGCATGTATCTTCGACTTCCTCCTCTATCAAAGACCATGACTACATAGGGCTCTCATAGACAAGTTTCTGTAATCAATCAGATGTACCACTTAAAATTGGTAAACACCATTGGCAAACCAGAAGAGGAAACTGAAACATAAAAAATACATTTAATAAAATCAAGCATCATCAACGTCAGCAATATGGTGTCATTGGTGTGTGGCAGGGAGGAGTGTCAAATGATTTTATTTCAGCACAAAAAGAATGTATTGACCAGGATTAGGAAGCTAAGGGTTAAAAAATATACAAAATTAATTAGTAGTTCAGACTTCTTCATTAAGTTGAGGGTTCAAGACAAACTTTTCCCTCTAAAATAGTGCTCGTACTCAACAAAACTGTGATAAGCTCCAGGTTCCAAACGAAGCCAGAAGCACCCTATCTAAGTGGCAGGCACAAGCTCAATCAGCACCATCCCCACTAGTCGACAAAGTAGTTATTAGCACCATCGGCAGTGCTCTCGTCGGCTTGCAATATGCCTTGTTCCAGCATTCCCTTCTCATCACCTTCATGAGTATCTGCCCAATATGCACAAACTTGCAAATATTCAGCAGCATGCGAGATGAAATACCATAGGTCTTACTATTGGGCAACACTAGGTAAATTACTTACCGGGAAAAGGACCAGAAGAAGCATAAGGTACTAGGACAGAAATCACATACAGTACATGGAGAATAAACCTTCAGATATCTTACCAGCCTTAGGTATAACACTTACTTCAATGGAATTTGAGATATATAATAGTAAATGATCGCTCTATGTAGTTCTCATCGTAATTTAACATGAGTTAGCAACATAAGATAACTTAAGAGCCATAAAATTCATGACAGCTTAATGTTGCAAGACTTCATAAATTCCTAGTAGGACATGAAACTCTAACTTAGGTCATTCAAGAAAAAAAAAACTTGGCAGACTCATCAGGAGTGACAATTCACAAACTATGTGTCCCTCTGCCATCGTGCAAAATTTGGTTTCTTGCATTGTTGGCATGTGCCTAGAATGACTGACATAAATGCAGTTGTGAAGTTCGAGCTGTCTAAAAAAGACATAGGTACCCTGCATCTAATTTATCTCTATCAGCTCATTTCATATAAAAAATGTCTAAGAACAATCTACAGGTGAACTGGTAGCAATTTCTTCATTTAAACATGTCTGCCTTCTCCAATAGTTTGGGCATAAAAAAAACAAAATAATTGTTGTAATATAGTGTTTCATTCAATTTCGAGATGCCTCCAAAATTCTACGAACCATTCTTCTACTTCCTGATGACCTTAGGGTGGCAATTACAACAGATTAACAAAGAGATCACAATCATATTCTTAAGGTTGATGAGCTTAGGCACATGCACAGAAGTAATAGCTACCACGCAAACCCCGTAAGCAAGAATTGTCGATTACAGTAATGAACTATCAACCATCAGACAAGCTGTGTGCTAACTATGAATGAAAAAATCAAAAATGGGGACAGTTTTTGGAGATTCCAGAATTTCATTAAGAAATTATAAACAACATTTGAAAACAGGAACATTTTTTGGTGTTGCAAACAATATTTTTTAAAAATTGAACAGGTTTCATGTTTCAAAAGGAATGATAAAACTCAAAAGGGAGAAAAATAAATTAACGAAAAAAGATAATAGAAAAAAAATTGTAGGCCTTGCCTCAACTAGGTGACGGCATCGCTCCTATCGGACACCTGTTGGGCCGGCCTAAGCGTTCGCGGATTAAAAAAAATCACGAAATAAGGTGCAAACAGAGTTTGATAAAAGTTAAATGTTTAGGATTGACGAATGCTAGACGGGCCGGTCCAAGCGCGTGCGGGAGGGAGGGGGGGAGGGGGGGGCACAGCCTCTTTTGTCACGTTTTTGTTTTTTTATTTTTATTTTCATTTATGCTTGCAAATTCTCTAAAGTAAATATATTTAAAAAATTTACATAATTTTTGAAAAGAATGTTGTCCAAACATTTGAAAAAATGTTATCCAAACATTTGAAAAATGTTAAATATGTATAAAGAAAAAGTTTTCATGTATATGAAAAATGTATACACAAAATGTATTTAGAAAAGTGTCCAGACATTTGAAAAATGTTTAAAAAGGTATTTCAAAAATGTTAAACAAGTATAAAAAATGTTGCACATGTATTGAAAATGTTAAATTTGTAGTTAAAAAATGTTAATCAAGTAAAAAAAATGCATGGTAATATGTGTGTCATTCATATCATAATGATGAAAGTATAAGTCACATAAGGACCGACATGACAAAGGGAACCACTAGGGATCAGACTACTGATCCCTAGCTTCCCGTCAGACCAATGCGTGGCCGTTGGATCAAGCCTTCTTGAGCGTTAGATGCATCCCTCCAACAGCCACTCCCTTGGCACTTTCTAAAACGGATTTCCTTGATTTACATTGCTTCCATCCCTATAATCATGTGCGACCACGTCCCTATAGTTTCCAAATCAAATGACCCCCTTTACTCACGTTGTTGTTTCCATGTATGAGGTCCCGTTACACGTGATGCTTCCTCATTCCATCGCACAATAAACATTCTTCTAGCAATTAGCTGTGATATTTTTGGACGTATTTCTTTACATATGGCAACTTTAGTTTTTATATCACGGAAGCATTCTGACTGATGCATGGAAGCACAATGTTTACATCATGTTTAAAATTGACTCCTAATAACTCATGTTTCTTTGCTTCCTATATTATTGTTCATGTTTCGATAGGTGTGGTATATGCTTCCTTGTTTTTGCATGCAATTACATCCCATTTTCTTGCTTCATTCATAATTTAGTGAAGCTTCCTAGTTAATTATTTTGTGCTTCGGCATTCATGAAAAACTGACATAAATAGAACATGTTTCTTTCATCTGGAACTTCAACAGTAGAGCAACACATGTGCACACATGCATGTTATTTGCTTTTTATCTGTATCAATATAGCTTCAAAGAGCATCGTCGTGGAGGTAGTCATCGATGGGAGAAGGTCACTCATGTCAGAGGGAAGGTGTGGTGGGGAGAAGACAGTGCCGGCTTTCCATCGTGTTCCTTGCTGGCCATTGATCAAAGAAATCGCTGAGTAGACGACCAAGAAGGACGATGCCATCGACAACGACGAGGAGATGGAGTCAAAGCAGCCGAACACATGGCAACCGACTAGCTTGGTGCTCGTAGTTTTGGTTGGCACCGGAATTCTTGCGCAGATCCAGAGAGAGATAGATAGATAGAGAGATAGAGAGAGAGAGAGAGAGAGAGAGAGAGAGAGAGAGGAAAAACGAGCGCCGGTGTGTTAACCACCATGCACGACCATGAGCTGCTACTTGTTGCCTGCCAAATGGATGGAGGACTCGGTTTCAATTTGATTGAACGATGTATATATGGTCTCGGCTAGCAATAAATGACAAACGGCGTGATTTATGGGATTAGTTAGAGATGGATAACACATGTCCATTGGATGGAAAGGCAAATGAACGGGGACTTGTCGTAGTCCTGAGAGACCTACCATTCCCAAACAATCGTCTAAGAAATATTAATGTCTTGATTACCTAGCAAGCTGGAGAAATGGAAAAGGAGAGGATGTGCACGCCAACGTCCTCTCCTTTTTCTACGTTGCGCACAATTGCTTTGGCTATCCGGGTAATCACAGCTCCGTTCATAGTTCCTCCAACCTGTCAGTCCTATATGTCGGCACATGGTCAGCAATAACTTGAACAGACCTTTACTCCGTAACACATCATTCTTAAACTAGAGGTTTTAGATAGCGAACCTCTTCAGTCTTTCCGTCCACAAACCACAGTCCATTTGTTTCGCCCATAGTTTTTTTCCCCGTCATCTCCCTGCCAAAAGATAGTCTAGCCTTTGCAGAACCCTTTGAAAAGTTGAAAGAAGGAATGCCTTGTAGAGCACCACATTTGTAAGAACATAATTTGCAACTAGTTTTTCCAAGTGTTAGTCCTTTCTCTAGACGCTCTTCATTTCTTCAACATGCTTCCACTCTGGGTTACTGAGACGTCGATAATGTATTAAGATTCCAAAATGTTTAATTGGTAATTAACATTGAGCATAGACAAACAAGTCAGTGGAATGTGCAGTTGCCACCTTATGCCAACTCCACCGCGCGACCCCATCTTGTCCGGATGTGTCCGTTTAGGGTAGAAAAGGCGAATAGTATGGCCCAACGCGCGGCCCCAAACGGACAAATGTCCGGATTCCGTCCGTTTTCGACCCATCCCCGGCCCAAACTTGCGCCGAGTTTGCGGTCAAACGGACATCGCGCAGACGGGCTCGCCGCACGCCCTTGTCCTCACGTGGCCCGCCTGTCGGGGACACTAGCAGTCCCTTCGCTTCCAATGCCTCTACCCCCTCTCCCTGCCCCGCCCCCCGCCGGTGCCGCCGCTATTCTCCGACCACCTCCTCACTGTGCAGGCCACGGGCGTCCATACCAAACAACGTCTCGACATGGCCGCCAACACGCCTGAGCTTTCGCCGTAGTTTTGGTCGTCGATCGGAGGAGGTTTGGCCGTCGCCGTCTTTACCAGTGGCAGAGGGGACACGACCGCCGGCGACGTACCACGGCGGCCGCGGCAGGTTCCGACGAGAGCTCCAGAGCGGCCAGTAGCCGGCCGGCAACCACCCCTGCTGCGCCGAGGTGATCATCGGAGCCTCTTTGCCACCACGACCGCAAGGTGTTCGACATTTCGTCCACAAAGATATGGACAGTGGAGATGAGTTTTTCTTCCATCACTTCCTTTGTTCATCGGACGATTCGTCATCGGATGATGAAGATCTTGTGGTGGCTGCACTAGTCGTTCACGACCACATTCAACGGCAGCTTCCTCGGTGCAGGGGGTCAGTCCCTGGCCGTGCTCTCAACCTGAACCACAACAGGGAGAGAGGCCATGCCCTGCTCTATGCCGATTACTTTTTCAACACCCCGCTCTTCAAGCCGGATAAATTCCGTCGCCGTTTTCAAATGGCAAGGCACATGTTTAATCGTATCCGAGAGGGAGTGGTTGCTCATGACCCATACTTCGAGTGCAAGACGGATGCCCTTGGCAAGCTTGGGTTCTCCTCTTACCAGAAATGCACCACGGCCATCCGCATGCTTGCATATGGAATTCCAGGCGATCTGGTGGATGTGTATGTGCGTATGAGTGAGACAACATGTCTGATGTCAATGTACAAGTTCTGCCAGGCTGCGATCGAGGTGTTTGGCCCAGAGTACTTGAGGCAGCCAACTGTCGCTGATACAGAGAGAGTGTTGGCGACCAACGTAGCTAGAGGCTTTCCAGGCATGCTTCGCATCATAGATTGTATGCGCTGGGAGTGGAAGAACTATCCATTTTCTTGGCAGGGCCAGTACAAGGGGCATGTCAAGGCGTGCACTGTCATATTAGAAGCAGTGGCTTCGTAGGATCTTTGGATATGGCATTCTTTCTTCGGCATGGCAGGTTCTCACAATGATATCAACGTGCTGCAGCATTTTCCAGTCTTCGCAAGGCTTGCAGAAGGCCACCCCCACGTGTCAACTTTGAGATCAACGGCCACCAATACAACAAAGGATACTGTCTAGCTGATGGTATATATCCTAAGTGGTCAACTTTTGTTAAGACAATCTCGAAACCCCAAGGTGAGAAGAGAAAGAGATTTGCCCAAATGCAAGAGAGTGCTAGAACGGATGTGGAACGTGCTTTTGGTGTGCTTCAATCCCGATGGAGTATCGTTCGAACCCTGCACTATCATGGGATGAAACGAAGCTTTGAGAGGTGATGACTGCTTGTGTGATCATGCACAATATGATCGTCGAGGACGAGCATGATGAGAGTATCTTCGACCAAGGATTTGATTATCAAGGTGAAAATATTGAGCCCCTGCACCAAGACCTGGCCACATTTGAACAGTTTGTCTAATTCCACCGTGAGCTGCGTGATTGGCTCACTCATTTGAATCTTCAAAATGACTTGGTTGAGCACGTGTGCGATCACATTGGCAACCAATAGATGTATTGGTTCGTTTTATGTTCAGTCAAGACAATTTCGATTTGGTTGTATAACTATTTTATTAGAGACAATTTCAATTGGGTTGTAAAACTATTTTAATTTCTAGACAAATATTTGGACATGCAAACTAGTTTTGATGAAAATATGGGCATTTTTGCCCTGAAGGATGGGGCAAACGGATGTGGCCGCGCGCTAGGCGCACGGCCACCGCATCCCAGGACACGCTCGGACACGACGCCATTGCCCTACTCAAACGGACAAAATCCGGACAAAACGGACGTCCGTTTGCGGTCGCCCGATGGAGTTGGCCTTAGCCTCTCCAAAACAGAACAATTGTCTTGTAAGAAAGTTAATATTAAGACCTTGATTCTTGATGTTATCTAAGTCATGTTTGGCAAAGAGAATCGTATCGCCAGCATATGGCAAAACTGAGACTCTCACATCCACAAGGTATGACACTACTTTTGCAATTTGACGTCTTGTTTCGTGCACTTTACCAAAGTAGCCAACATGTCAGGGACAATGTTAAATAACAGTGATGCGTACTTTCCTTGTTTGAATTTTTTTTTGGAAAAAGGGCATTTTTATACTCATAATGAACCATCAAGCTAATACAAACACAATGAACACACGCCTGGCCTCTGTATATTTAAGATTGACACAACCAACACACACACACACACACACACACACACACACACACACACAAATGATTACTCTAGCAAAGAGCAAAGTCATACAAGACCAAACCCATGTGGAGACGTAATTAGAAGAATGAAAAAATCCAATGCGATCAAAATAGCGAGCAAAAAAATGAAGCAACATCCATAGGCACCAACCATACCCTGACAACATAATGACTACAAGTATGATTCTCCAACAACAACAACGTCTTTAGAAAGGGCACGACGTGTAAGAATCACAGTCGTCAGATCAAACCACCGAAGACCAGATCATGGCTTTTCACCCTGAATATAAAGTCTGAACAAGTTTCAAGCAAAGCCTTCAACAAGGTAACGAAGAGAACACTGCCATTGGCTGTTATGATCAACTAGGGCCAGACCTAGGTTTTGACCCAGGAGCTCGAGAATGGTGCTCATGTGTTTGGACGTAATGACCCATGTCATCATCATTACAAAATAGTAAGACTCAGCTACGTATGAGCCTCCACAACGGTTTGACCTCCTCAGCCGATCGATCTTGCTCGTGTCACCAACTAAATCCACTCCGACCCAAAACACGCCACCTCTATCGTATAGGCCTGCCCAATGTTGTCGGGTCGCGACTCCAGAGACTGACGTGGGCGCCTTCCTGTGAATTGGCTGAATTCTGTGAACCGGCCAGGATAGATCTCTCGCGTGGACATAATTTTAAACCGCGCGTCGTCCCTTACCTTCTCATATCTGTGAGGCACGTTGTCCTCTATAATTTGGTTCTGTAATGTTCACCTTCTTCCTTCTTCAATGCTTAGATAGGAGAGTCAAGGCAAGGATGCAAGGACAAAGAGAACACAGCGTCCGGGGATGCCACTTCGTACCAAGACGCCAACACGTGCCTTTCAACCTAGTGCTTCCACTTCTCGAGGAAGAGACATTTGTTCTTGTTCTTTCTGATTGATTACTATTGTGTACCAAATGGGAAAAAAATGCAAGAGGATTACATCATATTGAGACCATGAGTAATTGTGGAGCACTCTAAATGTCCTGCTTCAGTTTCCAATCCAATTGTTTGCAATTGAACACACAAAAATTTCAACATGGTTTTTATATGATGGATTTCTACAACTTCTGCAGTTGCTAGAAGGATTGTCTTATCAAATTCCATTTCAGGTGCATCAAAATAATTGTCATGAACAAAAGGACAATGTTCTCATTTCTCTATAGCAATTATTTCTGTTTCCCCTATTTCTTAGGTTGACTTGGTTGCAAAGTGTAGTATGCATGCTATCAACTTATTTATCTGCGTCTTTCTATTCCTACACTTCACCATGAAGATCAAGTCTGAACAAGTTCCTAGCAAAGTCTTCAACATAGTAATGACGCATAACACCACCATTGCGTAATATGGTCAACTAGGGTGAGATCTAGGGTTAGACCCTAGGAGCTAGAGACCGGGTACTCATGTTTTTGGAAAAATGGATGGTCTATGGTTGATTGGTAGCTACGTTTTTGTGGCCCAACTAGCTTCAGTACTAATTAGTATATAGCGCTTATGATGCCCAACTTCTCGCCACATGGGCCGGCCCAATAAAACTCCCACTCTCGCTCGTCCACTCTGGTTTGCTTGTTGTTTTGTTAGGTTTTGCTGCTGTTGCTGCTGTGATATCGTGGAAGAAATTTCAGCTACCTTTTTTCTGTTAATTTTGAAAAAATTGATGAAATCAAAAAATGTTCATGGACATAAAATATATTTGTAATCTTTAAAATGATCATGCTCTAAAAAATTACAAATTTGAAAAGATGTTCTTGTAAAAATCTTAGCGATTCCAAAAATGATCAGGAACTTTAAAAAATATTCTGAATTCTTTAAAAAATCTTTGAAAAATGTTTTTTTATTTTTAACCTAAAATTTTTAGAAACCAAAATCTAATGTTGACGGTGCCGCTTGGAGGTGAGGGCACACAGTGGGTTGCGGCCGGCGGAGACGTGCATGGTGAGAGGAAGAAGGGGGGAGAAGTCCCCATGAGCAGGCAAGCCCACCTGCACTCTGAGCCGAAGGCTGCGACAAGAGGCCACATCCGGAACACGTGAGGCCCCGCCGCCGCTGCCAAGGGACCGCCTCAATGCAACAACAGAGCACGTCGCGAGCTCACTGGCAACAAGTATAACAGGCTCATCGCGTCGGACCTAAACTTTGAGCCCAGCCATGGCTTCGATCACATCCGGGAGTAGATCTTTGCTCTGCCAACACCTCCACTGCCTCGCCCCCATGTGTGGCCTCCGTCCCGGTATACACCCTCACTGACAAGTTCGGCATCTTCCGGGATGTTCTTTGGGCAGGTGGTGTAGCTCCTGGCGAGCCTCGAATCCAGGATCTGCTGCCGCTCATGGCCTCCAGGGCATCGGCGGCGAACACTAGTAGAAAAGGGGGCAAATGTCCAGGCCTGGTCAGCCCATTAGTCCCGGTTCAGTCAGAACCGGGACCCATGGGGGCATTGGACCCGGTTCGTGAGCCCCGGGGGCCGGCCAGGCCACGTGGGCCATTGGTCCCGGTTCATCTGGACCTTTTGGTCCCGGTTGGTGGGACGAACCGGGACCAATGGGCCTCGCTCCTGACCCACCACCATTGGTCCCAGTTGGTGGCTTGAACCGGGACCAACTTTTGTTACAAACTTTAATAGCAAAAAGAACTATCATAAAAGAAAATAAATAAGTAATTAAAATTCTGTTCAAAACATTAAAAGCAAAAAGAATTATCATAAAATAAAATAAATAAGTAATTAGAATTTTGTTACAAACTTTAATAGCAAAAAGAATTATCATAAAAATAAATAAATAAGTAATTAGAATTCTGTTCAAAACATTAAAAGCAAAAAAGAATTATCATAAAAGAAAATAAATAAGTAATTAGAAACAAAAAAGAAAGCAAAAAAACTGGGAATTTTTTTTAAAAAGTGCCACCTACAAGGCCACCACGGCCTGCATACGACTAGAAACCCATTACTAGGGCCAGGATGCAGGCCCGCAGTAGGCCCAATAGGCCCACAAGCACAGAGAGTGATTTTAGGCCCGTAAGCCTGCAGTAGAGAGGAGCTCGAAGTGGTTGGTTCGGCAGGGCTTATAAACCACTCCGAGCCCCTCTCGGCTAGCGAGGTGGGACTAAACATAGCACCGCACCTTTGGTCCCGGTTGGTGGCACCAACCGGGACTAAAGGGACGCATTGGACCCGGTTGGTGGCTAGAACCGGGACAAATGCCCCTTTAGTCCCGGTTGGCGCCACCAACCGGACTAAAGGCTCTGCTTCCGCCCTTTGGGCTGCTGAAAAGGGGCCTTTGGTCCCGGTTGGTGCCACCAACCGGGACCAAAGGGGGGCATTTGTCCCGATTGGTGCCATGAACCGGGACCAATGCTCTGCCTATATAAGCGGCACTCGAGAAAATTTGGTTCAGTTCCTTCTTCCCGCCGCCCGACGCGTCCCAGCTGCCCATCCGTCTCCACCTCGCCGCTGTTGTCGCTCGCCCGCGCCATCCGTCCGCTCGACGCTGCCCTGCGCCCTTGACCCTGCCCGTCGCCGCCCGCCCTGCCGTGCCGCCTGCCGCCGCCTTCGCCGCCTGGCCCGCCCGCCTCGCTCGCCGCCACCTACGCCCGTCGCCGTCGCCGTCGCCGTCCCCGACACCGTCGCCGTGAGCAACTAATTTAGATGTGTAGTAAATTTTTTGTTAGATTTTTTTGTAGTTTTATAGATTATTTTTGTTAGATGTGTAGTTCATAGATTTTTCTGTCAGATTTTTTTTCATATTGTGTAATTAATTTGTTCATATTGTGTTAGATTTTTTTCTGTTAATAGATTTTTTACGCAAAGATGTCTGTATGTTCATATATATGCAAAGATCGAGTATGTCAAATTTTCAGATTTTTTTTTCTGTTCATAGAATTTTTATGATTTTTCCTGTTCATAGAATTTTTATGATTTTTTCTGTTGTAATTTTTAATAGAATTTTAATGATTTTTTTGTTCATAGTATTTTCTTTATCAATTTATTGTGTATGTATAGGAAAATTGTGAATGATAGAAGTCATTTATGAATATGTTCATATTTAGAATAGAGGAAAAAGGAAAAATAAGAAGAGAAAGTGTTTAATATAATTAGTTAAAAAATAATAGAACTATAGTTAAACTAGTTTATTTTTAGTAAGTACTACTTTATTTTATTTATAGTAAGTGCTTCATATATAGTTGAACTAGGTATAGTTGATTTAATAAAGTACTTTATTTTACTATATATAGAAGTAGTTTGTTTTTAGTAAGTACTACTTTATTTATTTATAGTAAGTGCTTAGTAGTTGAACTAGTTGATTTAATTAATAAAACTACTTTATTTAACTATATATAGAAGTAGTTCCCGCATCGATGTCGGAGATGCCTATCCCGCATCCTCGTCGTCGTCGACTCGGCGGTGGAGGCCTGCTTGATCAAGGCCATGTTCGGGACTAGGCTCCGCCGGGCTGGTATTGGGAGGTGCTACCTTCCGGGGGACTTAGATTGGTGAGGAGGCAGCCCGTTGTTGACCCGATCCTTGTTTGGTGGCGGTCGCGTGGGCCAGTGACGGTGCCGAGACTTCCGAACACCGCGGAGGTGGTACGTCACCATGTCAGCGAGGAGGACGAGCACGTCCGTCGCTACATGGTTGAATTGGAGGGCAGGTTCGACCATACCTGGCAGGTTCTTCAGGGATCTCACTGGAGCTATGATCCTGTGATGGTTCCTTATCTTTGGGTGTCCACCGCCCGCGACGACACCCGTCGGGCGCTACGGTATTAGTGATGCTATATGTATGATAGTATTCGAGGAGTATTAGTGATAATATTCGACGATGTACGGACACAAGAGATGATGTACTTTTGCTTATAATTGAATGCATGCATGCTAATTTGAATACTACTTTATTTTATAATTTGGTTTTGCTTATTGAATGCTCATATTGGAAAAGTATTCCTACTTTGAATGCTAAAATTGGAGAGCACTATGCAGAAATCTAGGAGCACCCTCCATCATCCACGCCGTCGTGGGGTAGCTTCTGCTTCATTCCCGTGTGCTAGACAATTTGGTGTAATAATGCATTCGAAAATGAAAGGAGGAGCTACGTACCATCACCGATAGTCAACCCGTGATTAATAATAATGATCTAATTTAGATTTTTTAGTATATATATATATTTAATTGTACAAGTTTAATATTTGAAT
The DNA here is from genome assembly GCA_021605205.1 of Aegilops longissima. Classification (NCBI taxonomy): domain Eukaryota; kingdom Viridiplantae; phylum Streptophyta; class Magnoliopsida; order Poales; family Poaceae; genus Aegilops; species Aegilops longissima. Next base: position 1,018 of record JAHIAM010005658.1, on the reverse strand, counting down.
TATGAACATAGGCCGGATATGTCGTACTCGAACGACGAAAACCGCCCGGGGGAGTGCGACTGGTGCCACGACGACCGAGGTATGTGCGACAGGTTCATTAAGCTGGACGAAGATCGGCGCTTCAGCATTAATCTCGAGGAGACCTTCGATGTTCATACTGATGCATAGCAGCGACAATAGTTTTTTTCGTAATTAAGCACGACTTCAACTATTTTAACGTGTATTTTTCATCTTTTCCAATTCGACTAGCTTATCCCATGCTATGCAAGACACTATGTCTTGAAGAGGATGGGTTTTGAAGACCATGAAAGTATGGAAACAAAAAAAATTCTCCTAAGGACCCATTATGGTGTGGATTTTCAAGTAAAGCTATACAATGCTGAGAGTGTAACCCATTTTGGTTGCAAAAATTGGGAAGCACTTTGCAAGATGTATGGCTCCGAATTAACTTATAAAGAGAAAAATCATCTGATCGCATTTTGTACTGATCTTGAGAATTACAATGTTTACAATCGAACTCCTCAACATTATGGACAATACGTGCCACTAGTGCACGTGTTGAACTACGGTAACTACCATGGAGATAACCTGGTAAGATTTTTTACTATTACGACATCCGTGCATCTTTTTGCATACTTCTAAAACTAGTACATTATTGCTAATTACGAAGTTATTACTATGTTTTTCAACAGATAATCCAGAATGATTGTGTGCCTCATCTGATGTATACGCACGGTAGCCTTCATGTTTTGAACATACAACCAGGTCGTCCTACGAATCTCAACTGTCAATACCGGATTTCTAAAAGAAGTGGAGACATGACAATCAAAGAATGAAAAAAAATATATGGACAGTCGTAAGGAGCTTCTTGTAAGCAAAAGGAAGCGAAGCGCAAGAACTGGAGACAGGATGATCTCCATTCTTCATAATGGAGAGTCAGGGTCTATATTATTTTATGTTATTTTACCATAAGGGTGTTTAGGTCCTACCTGATACTGATGATCATGTGCTAAGAACA
>JAHIAM010005657.1:0-31957 GCA_021605205.1 Aegilops longissima | reverse complement strand
TTTTTTTTAAAAACATTCCAATCAAATTTATAAAATCCTAGAAAAATAAATAAAATCTAAAATTCCAAAACAAGTTTTCTTGCCTAAATAAAATATTTAGAACAAGATGAACTTCTCTTGGCCCCTAAAATGCAAATTTTAAACATATGCAAATTTTCACTAGGCAAATAAAATTCCAAATAAGTAAAATAAAATCCCAAAAATGATTTTAACATTTTCCTCCGTATTTCAATTAGTTTTGGAGAAGTCATATTATCTCCTCTCGCTTATTTTAAACTTGAAATATTTTTCCGAGAGAAAATAATAAAATCCAATATCCTCGCTTTTCATTATTTGATAAAATTCAAATATGAAAATCGAAAAATCCCCAACTTCTCTCCGAGGGTCCTTGAGTTGCTTAGGATTTCGAGGATAGCAAATGAATATGCAATAAAATATGATATGCATGGATGACCTATGTATAACATGCCAAATTGAAAATTTGGGATGTTACAAACCTACCCCCCTTAAGATGAATCTCGCCCTCGAGATTCGGGTTGGCTAGAAAATAGGTGCGGATGGTCCTTGTGAATATCATCTTCTCGCCCCTGTGTGGCTTCCTCCTCGTGTGGTGGCTCCAATCGAACTTTACAAAACTTGATAACTTTGTGCATGAGTGACTCGCTGTCAAATCCAAAATCTTTACCGGTTTCTCCTCATAAGTCAAATTACTATCCAATTGTATCGCCTGTGGGCACCGTATCCTTTAACGGTATGTCGGCCATCTCAGCGTGGCACTTCTTCGGCCAGATACGTGAAACACATCGTGAACTCCCGATAGTCCTTCGTAACTCCAGCTTGTAGGCAATTCTCCCATTCATTCCAAAACACGACACGGTCCTACAAATCTTGGGGCTAACTTCCTTTACTCCAAAACGCTTACCTCGTGGGTGATACTGCAGATAGGCTCGCTCCGATTTCATAGGTTACTTCTCATGCTTTTGAATCTGCAGAACTCTTCTCGCTTCAGACTAAGCAATCTTTAGTCCGCTCTCGATCAGTTTAACCTTCTCCTCTCGAGTCTTGATCAAATCTGGTCCAAATAACCGACGGTCTCCGACCTCGCCCCACATCAAGGGTGTTCTACACCGCGGCCCCCATACAGAGCTTCGAACGGTGCCATCTTCAAACTGGCCCGGTAGCTGTTGTTATATGAGAATTCTGCGACGGCAAATTGTCATCCCAACTAGATCCATAATCTAGTGCAGTGCTCTTAACATATCCTCCGTAATCTGGTTAACTCTCTCGCTTGCCATCCGTCTGCGGGTGGAACGCTGTATCAATTCCAACTGTACCCAAAGTCCGTGTAGTTGATGCCAAAACTTTGAAGTAAACCGTTCCTCTATCTCGATACGATGCTCCTCGAACTCCATGCAAACATACGATCCTGGTCATATATATCTTGGCCAACTTGGCACTTGTATAAGTTGTTTTCACCGGGATGAAGTGAGCTACTTTGGTCAACCGATCCACTACTACCCATATTGAATCATATCCTGCTTTGGTTCTCGGGTAACCCGTGATAAAATCCATGCCAAGTTTGTCCCACTTCCATTCGGTATTGGCATAGGCTGCAACAATCCTGCTGGCTTTTGATGCTCTGCCTTCACTCGACATACATCGCAAACGGCTACATACTCGCAATATCCTTCTTCATACCAGTCCACTAGAAACGCTCCTTCAAATCCAAATACATCTTGGTGTTTCCGGGTGAATCGAGTATGGTGAGTCATGGGCCTCTTGAAGTATTAACTTCCGATCTCCAATTGTTGGGCACATAACCGATCCTCAAACCACAAGGTATCGTGGTTCATCCTCGCGAAAACCTTTGGCTTTTCCTTTGCCCATCTTTTCCTTTATCTCAGCAATCTCTTTATCCTCCTTTTGAGCGCCTCAATCTTGTCTAACAAGGTCGATCAACTCCATTGTTGCAAGAAAACCTCTTGGAACAATCTCCAACCAAGTTCCATAATATCCTCTCGCTAACTCCTTTGGCAGTCCTCTACCTTCAAGGATATTGGCATAACTCTTCCGACTCAAAGCGCCTGCTACAACGCTGGCCTTTCCCGGATGATAGTGTAGCTTCATGTCGTAATCCTTTATAAGTTCCAGCCATCTCCTCTGTCTGAGGTTTAACTCCTTCTGGTGAAAATGTACTTTAAACTCTTATGATCCGTGTACACATCACAACGGTTTCCCATGAGATAATGTCTCCAGGTCTTCAACGCATGTACTACAGCTGCTAGCTCCAAATCATGCGTGGTATAGTTCAACTCATGAGGCTTCAGCTTGTCGTGAGGCATACGAAACAACTTTTCCTTCCTCGCATAAGAACACATCCAAGTCCTAAGCGAGAGGCATCACAATACACTTGAAACTCCTTATGTATATCTCGCAATGTCAAGACTGGGCTGTAGTCAACCGCTTCTTCAACTCTTGGAAACTTGTCTCACAATCCTCCGCCCATTTGAACTTGGTATCCTTCTTTAGCAATTCTGTCATTGGTTTAGCAATCTTGAAAATTTTCAATAAATCTCCGATAATATCCTCGCCACCAAGGAAATCGCGAATCTTGCCGATCAAGTGGTGCCAACCATTCAAGGATCGACTGAATTTTATCGATCTACCGCTATACCTTCTCCCGATATAACATGCCCAAGAAATCCAACTTCCTTCAACCAAAACTCGCACTTGCTGAATTTGGCATATAACCTGTGTTCCCCGAAGTTTCTCAAGAACCAAACGTAGGTGTTCCGCGTGTTCTCTTCGTTCTTTTGAGTAAACCATAATATCATCGATAAACACCACAACAAACTTGTCCAAATACTCCATGAACACTTTGTTCATCATACTCATGAAATAGGCAGGGCGTTAGTCATCCAAACGACATGACCGTATACTCATATAATCCATATCGTGGTGAATGCTGTCTTTGGTATATCCTTCTCTCGGATCTTCAATCGATGGTATCCTCGATCAGAGATCAATCTTAGAAAACACCTTAGCTCCTTGCAACCGATCAAACAGATCATTAATCATCGGTAAGGGATACTTGTTCTTTATCGCACTTCATTCGTGAGCTCGTAATCAACAACCATCCTTAGGGATTTATCCTTCTTCTCCACCAAAAGTACCGGAGCTCCCCAAGGTGATGAACTTCACGAATGTAACCTTTCTCCAATAGCTCCTTGATCTGCTTCTAATTTCCTCCATCATTTATGGGCATCCGATAGGGTCTCTTGAGATTGGCCCTGCATCTGGTATTAGTTCTATCGTAAACTCGATGTCTCGATCCGTGGCATGCCCGTAACTCTTCCGAAAAACATCCGGATAATCCTTCACTACTGTGTACTTCCTCTGTACAACTCCCCGTGAGGGTATTTTAATCCTTTTCCCTCCGGGTGGTAAGATAAATTGACTTGCTAGCACAGTCAATACTTCCTCCAAACCTTGACATCCAATCCATACCTAATATCACATCCAACTTTGACTCCAAGATAATTAGGTCGACGGAAAAACATGCGTACAATGATTAGGTATCCGTGCACCACTTGCTAGCCATATACTCGCCCAAAGTAGCTCACTAAAAGAGGGGTCCTAAGGGTCCGGGTTGGTAACTTAAACTTATCCACAAATCCCTTGATATGTATGAATGCGATGCACCAAGATCGAAAAGAACAATAGCGGTAAATGACTGAACCATAAACTTACCTATTACCGCCGTCCGCCGTTTTTCAACTTCCTCCACGTTAACGTGGTTCACTTGTCCTTTGTTGAATGGATTGGGCTTCTTCCAGCGCCCCATTTCGCTTCCATTCTTTCCTTCAGGCAGTCATTGGCATAGTGCCCCGCCTTCCCGCACTTAAAGCAAATAACTTGGCTCAAGTCTCTCTTGGCGGGTGTAGCTGGGTTTGAGCGATTCGATTATTGTTGGCTGCATTTCCATTCCCATTCTTCGCACTATTATGCGATCCTCCTCCAAAGATGGTTATGTCCTCCATGGTTATGAACTAGTCCTCCCGAGTTCGAGGTTAAGCGAGGTTTTGGTGAGCTCCTCGAGTTATACTTCCTTGTCCATACTTCCTCTTACGATTCTCAATTTGTGCTGCTTTCCTTCAATCATTAGGGCCTTATCTACCAACTCCGGTAGTTGTTGAAAGTTGCCACCATCAGCTGCATACTCATCTCATCATTCAGTCCTTCCATAAACTTCTCTTGCTTCAAGGCATCCGTACACATCATCGGGGCATAGCGTGATAACTTGCTAAACTCATCCACGATGGGCCACAAGACGGTTCCTTCGGCGTAAGTTGCGGAACTCACGCTTTATCTCGCATGGCTCCAGCTTGAAACATGGGTCGGCAAAAGCTTGTTGAACTGGTCCCAAGTGACATTGGCTATAGGAAAAGTAGCCGTAATTCTCCCACCATGCGCTCGCTGGTCCATCCAATTGATGTGCGGCAAAGCGCACTCTTTCAAAGATCCGCATCATCCTCGCGTGGTTAACTCCTTCCAATATGGCGAACCAACATCTCAGAACTATTGGCTCGGTGCTACCGAAAACACCGCGTTGTAACCTCGTAAAACGGGCTAAATTGTCCACGGGCGGCGGGTTGTTGTTGTTGTTGGCATTGCCCTGGTTCTGAACTAGCAATTGCATCAAGGCATTCTCGCCGTTGGATCAACTGAGTGAGCTCCGTGGGAAAACAAAACCGGGTCACGCCTCGAGGCATCCGATGGTTTAGATGGGAGAGATTAGAAATAGAAAGAGGTCTAGTGAGAAAACACTACCCATATGCACATGAGGCAAACACACATTCATTCAATCAAGCAAGCAAGGGCATACAAAACGATCTAGGACTATCGCATAAGTGCTCAACTACTACTAGTTACATGGGGAAAATACTACTATTATATGGTGGTCATCTAGAAATTTTGATCGGTGGAAGACTCCATGATGTCTCGCCCAGCTTCGCTCTTCATAGTCATCATCACTTGGATCTGAGTCGGTGTCGCCGATGATGATGTAGTTGTCCGACAAGGTGGTCTTCTTCCTCTTCTTGCTCCTCTTCCTTGGGTGCTGGTCCTCCCATGAAGACTCCAATCTTCTTGACTAGGTCGCCGTTTTCTCCAGAGTATCTTGATTTCTTCCTCATATCCATCGCGGTAGACTTGAGTTCTTCCTCCAATTCGATGATCTTAGTTTTCGCTTTCTTCAAATCCAGCATGTCTGCAAGCACATCCGGTTCTCTTGACGCCGAATGTGCTGGTTTAGCTCCTCGGATGTAAGCTGCAATGGATCTATCCTTCTTGGTGCTAATTACTTCCCATTGCTCGCCCCGGCGCCTACATATTTGGTATATGGTGTCTTTAAGCTCCTTATTGTAGACTTCTCCAATGCGTCCATGGTAATGTGAGCTGCCATACTCTTTCCCAAACTCCATGTTGGTGCATTGAAAACACATACTATGGGCTCCGTGTTTGGTGCAAACGTCCTTCCGGGAACTAGAGCTTGAATCTTCCAAAGATTCTTCTTCTCGGTAAGGTGGCGCTTGTACGTCCCGTGAAGCTTGGTATTCCAATATTCAGGTACCTAGTGACTTCCTTCAAGTGGCGCCCAAAGGTGTGTCTTCATCCGTTGGGCAAACTTTTACTTCATCTCCGTCATCCTAAAGAGTGGAAAATGGAGAGGGGTCAGAAATGAGTAGAGAGGAGTGACCTATGGTTTTATCTTAGTGGTCGTGTCCTACACTCAGCAGGTGCTCGATACCATCTTGTAGCGACTCGACTCGATGGTCAAGTCTCTCGTGCTTCGTGTCATCCCCGGATCGGTAATGCCGACACACACAAGATCAAGGATTTATAATGAGTAGCAATCACACACTTATTACATCGAATGTCTCAAAAGAGAACTTATTACAATAATATGGCTTAAGGCCATCTAATGCGATAACAATGAAGGCTTGGAAGATAAAGTGAGTCCATCAACTCCAACGGCATAACTGAAGCTGCACGGCAACGACTCTACAACCTTACTTCCTCGTTCGAAAAGTCTGCAACATAAAATGTTGCAGCTCGAGAACGGGTCAGCACATGGAATATGCCGCAATGTAACACATAGAGAGTAATGAAAGAATAAGCTATACTACATGCATAAATGGCTGGTGGAAAGCTCTATGGTTACAGCTTTTGCAAAAGCCAATTTTTCCCTACATCAAAGGAATAAATTTTACTTTAACTATCATGGTGGTTGAAACATCATTGAGAAGGTATAACCCCAACTCAATCCCAATTAAAGTAATTAACAACCCAGCAATATTAATTTAGAGTGATGAGATACATGTGAATACTCAAGTACTAGATACTCGAATTGTCCATAACCGGGACACGGCTAACCATGATTAGATTGTACACTCGCAGAGGTTTGCACACTTTTCCCCACAAGACTCGATCGCCTCCGCTGGTTTCTCGACCGCATGGTGTTTGAGAGACGGATGACCGAGACACGGTCTTCGTAAACATTAACTCTCTACTCCGGATAGATCATACCAAACCTATAAAACCCACTACCTGCTGATCTACCTCTTCAAAGCTTCACGTAATTTACTCAACTATGCTAGAGCCCATAATAGCTTGTGGCTGCACACGGAAGTTTCTAGCATGAATAATCTCAGCCCCCTTTGAGCCTGGTGGCGGTCCATAGGAAGATCACACGGATACCCCGGATTTCCAAAATAAAAGACAACACCGGGTTCCCCAGTGCCTCAATCCACCCAGATGTGTATTTAAGTTGCCACCTTAAAATAAACCATTAATTAACAATCTCACATCTGTCGTGAATATCTCTCAAACCCAAACCACGTCTACGAGCATAGCATGGCAATATAAGCATAAAATAGCAGTAACTCCCAAGGGTTTGATAGTAACAGGGCAATAGGTTCCTAACTCATCATCTACTTCCCAACCCACAAATTAATGACATCCTAACCATGCAATGTTTGAGGGTTGAGCTAATGCATAAAAACTGGTATGAAAAGGTATGATCAAGTGTTACTTGCCTTGTCGACGATCCGTGAATCCTAGAGACTCAGAGTAACACGCTCGCACTCCGGGAATTCTATCGCAAGCAAACAATACATACATAAGTAACAAACAAAAATGCACAAACGAAACATCAACTGAAAGAGGTTGACCGGAGAGTTCAACTTAAGAACTCCGTTTGCAAAAAGAATCAAACCAAACTAAACAACTAAACTCAAACGGCGAGAGAAACATGGTCCGCTTACTAATCTGAACTAGAGTCAAATTTACAAAGATAAGAACTGGTTTGTTGACTATTCGAAAGAGGGTTTCGAGATGAAACTCCAGCGCTTGAATCGCCTGATTCCGATAAACGAGCTTAAAAGTTATACTAGTTTGAACATTGGTTCGTAAATCAAATTCGAATAACCGCGAATAATTCCGATAAAAGAAATCAACGAACGCCTAAACGAACGAACGCTCGTTAGCAGAGACTAAACGATTTAACATGTTCAGAAAACGAACGAACGGGTGAACGCTCTCAAAATAAATAAACCGAAAAAATAAACCGATCTAATAAAAAACGGCTAGGGTTTTTTTAAAACCAAGGAATATTTAAAAAACGGCGACGGGCTACCTCCGCGAGGTCGTCCGGCGGGCTGGCGGCGAGTCCGGCGGGGTCCGCGAGGGCGGCGCTCGGCGAGGGGGGGGACGGCGACGGCGCGGAGGCGGCGACGGCGGCTAAGGCGGCGGGGTGGCGGCTCTGGCTCGGCTTCCCGGTCCCAAGGGCGGGCGGTGGCGATGGCGGCGGCGGTGGCTAAGGGAGAGGGGGCTATTTAAAGAGGGAGGGAGGTGGCTTGGAGGAGGGGCAGGCGGCGGGAGGAGTCCGCCTGACCCGAGTCCCACAGGCGGGCGGCGGGCGGCGGGGTCAAGTTCGCTTGGCTGGGCTGCTATTCCCGCCAAGGCGGTTTTTTTTATAAAAATCCTAGAAAAATAAATAAAATCTAAAAATTCCAAAACAAGTTTTTTTGCCTAAATAAAATATTTAGAACAAGATGAACTTCTTGGCCCCTAAAATGCAAATTTTTAAACATATGCAAATTTTTCACTAGGCAAATAAAATTCCAAATAAGTAAAATAAAATCCCAAAATGATTTTAACATTTTTCCTCCGTATTTCAATTAGTTTTGGAGAAGTCATATTATCTCCTCTTGTTTATTTTGAACTTGAAAATTTTTCCGAGAGAAAATAATAAAATCCAATATCCTCGCTTTCATTATTTGATAAAATTCAAATATGAAAATCAAAAACCCCAACTTCTCCGAGGGTCCTTGAGTTGCTTAGGATTTCGAGGATAGCAAATGAATATGCAATAAAATATGATATGCATGGATGACCTATGTATAACATGCCAAATTGAAAATTTGGGATGTTACATGAGCCAAGCTCAATAAAATTGATAGCAACTACTCCTACAAGTGCCTAGAGGATATATCATGCATTAGAACTACTTGGAACCATATAAATTTGACATGCAAGCTCAAGAACATGGTCACCTATGCAGCACAAATTTGCAATGAATAAAGCACTAGAACAAAAACTAATTGGACCAATGGAGGAGTCACATACCAAGGAACAATCTCCCAAGCAGTTTTGTGAGAGGTGCTTTGAGCAAGGAGATCAAAATCCCGCAAAGTGAGCTAGAACTCGTGCTTGAACCAGATATTTGTGTTTGTGGGAGGAAGAAGAAGAGGATGGGTGCAAGAATAAGTGGAGGAGGGCCACCATGGGCCCACGAGGCAGGGGGGCGCGCCCTGGGGGGTAGGGCGCGCCCTCCACCCTCGTGGCCAAGTGGTTGACCCCCCTGTTGTGTTCTCAGTTCCATAAATCCTCAAATATTCTAGAAAACATCATATTAAATTGGCATGGCATTTGGAGGAATTTTATTTTCGGGTATTTTTATATTGCATGATAAATCAGAAAATGTATGTAAAAATACTATTTTTACTTTATTTCAACTAAGTAACAGAAAGTATAAAGAGGGTACAGAGGGTTGTGCTTCTAGTTTCATCCATCTCATGCTCATCAAAAGGAATCCACTAACAAGGTTGATCAGGTCTTGTTAATAAACTCTTTACGAATAACATGAAACCAGAGAAGTTTCAGATAGCACTATGTTACCTCAACGGGTGTCGGGGAAGCTGATCGGACCCACGAACACCTATGGGACCGGCGGACCGAGCCCCTTTCGGTTCGGTGGGGGGGGGGGCGGAGGTTGCACGAAGAGCGGATCGAGGCGGCACACGAAAGAGTTTACCCAGCTTCGGAGCTCGGAGAGATAATACCCTATCGCCTGCATAGATAGAGGGCTCAGCCGCTGGTCGGATTGACGCCGCTCGCTCGGGCGCCGGCGCGGTTCGAGCGCCTTCTTGCTGTCGCTCGTGAAGAACTTGGCGTTGATCGCGACGAAGCTCATGGATCTGATGACGCGTGTGAGTCGCCGTCGAGGTGGATCCGGCGAGTCGGCGATCTTGGCCTTTGGGGTGGAGAGTGCATGGTGGTTGCACCCCACGTGTTTTGTCGCCACCGCTCGCGTGCTTTGTCGCCTTGCCGCTGCCGCGGCGTAGTCGGTTGCCGCGAGTGTCACCGCTGGCAAAGCCGATGAGACTCGATGGTGGCCTCCATTCATCGACCTTGTCGGCTGTTGAGGGTAATCTAGGAGCAGTTGAGCTCTCGCCAAAGCTTCGCTGGAGTGGTGGGTGGCAAGTGGCGAACGGCGCGAGGAGCGGATATGCTCGACTTCTAACTATGTTAGAAGGAGCAGTATCCCGCCCAGCGACTGCGTGCTCGCCGCGCAAAGATGTCGGCGCGCAAGCTGGTCTTGAGGGCCTCGGATCCACCAGCTCGATCTTGATACAACGAGCGATGGTACTATGAATACCATGACGCTGCCGGTCCCGCGCCTCCCGAGATGGGCGCGTGCGTACGGACACAGAGGTCTGCGCGCCTTGTCCTTGACTTGGCAGCATCATGGGCTCTCGCCGACGCCTGCTTCTTCCACTGGTTCACCCCACCACCCATTTGCTCCGTGGTGGTGGGATCGACGTGATCGGCTCACGCCGCCAAGCCTTCTTCTTCGTGGCATGTTGATGAAGATGATGAAGATGTTGCTCGTGTGAATGCCGGATCAGGTTCACACAGCCTCGACGCCTTACCCGGGCGCGCCAAAGATGTCGGGAAGTTGATCGACCCACGAACACCTATGGGACCGGGCGGACCGAGCCCTTTCGTTCGGGTGGGGGTGGAGGTTGCACGAAGAGCGGATCGAGGCGGCTAACATGAGCAGTTTACTCTGCTTCGAGCTCTCCGAGAGATAATACCCTACCGCTGCTTGTCCGATTCTATTGTGTTCTTGCTAGGGAGCCGCCGAGAGCTACAAGACCTAGCGTGAGTGTCTCCGGTTTCAATGAGTCGAACCCCTTCTACGCTATGCATGGGCCTCCTTTGTATGCTCAAGGGTCACCGACAAGTGCAACGTGAGACAAGGGCAAAAGGGAAAATGAGTTGCGTTGGTATAGCTACTTGTACAAGGTATCCTACCTAACCCCGACGGCAGGGGACAAAAGCATTAAATGCCCGCCTAAGTCGACTAAACAAAGGCGTAAAGGGACCGTGGGGCGCCACTGCTCGCCACGATGGCCATCTTGTCAAGACGGCTTGCCATCACGCTACCGCCGCCTCACAGCCTCTTGCCACGCGCCTTGGAAAGGTCCCATGGTGACACGCTGGTGGATGAGCTAGAGCGGAGGAACGGAGGATCTGTCGCGCAAGCACCTTGTCATGTTGTTGCCTTTGTCGCGTCCGGAAGCTTGTCGCCATGGCCTTTCCCGCAAGCTCCTCTTGCCGGGTCTTGTCTTCTAATGCCTTGTTGGCCTTCCCGACAAGCTCCTCTTGCCGTGGCCTTGTCTCCTTGGCTTGAATACTTTGTTCTTGAATGGCTCTAATGGAGCCGCTGGAGGACCTTGGCGATCACTAAGCAAGCCTTGCCGCTGGTGTTGCGATCGCTCAGGCACGAAGTTCGGGATACTAGGGTACCCCTACCTAGTACACCGACAGAGCCCTCTGGCTGGGCCACACACGCAAGCCGAAGCGCTGTTGGGCCAGCCCAAAACAAGGCATCGGCACGCACGCTGCCTAGGTCACGCCAGCACTTACTGGACCCACCACGCCCCCACGAATAGCACGCGCCGAACGTGGGCGCCGTGGGAGAGATCGGGGGTTTTTTATTCAGAAAGCGGAACGTCCGCCTCTCCCCTCCCTATAAACAGGGGAAACAGGGCAGTCCGCCCACCTCGCCATTTTGCTGTCCAATCTCCAAAACCACCGCTGCTCCCTTCTTCTCAAGTTCGAAGAGAGCAGCGCCCGCCCCCATCGCCACCAAGACCACCAACGCCGCCGGTCTCGCCACCGCCTCCGCCGGGTTCAAAGTCGACAAGGGAAGGGCGGAAGTCGGCCGAGGCGCAGCGTCGCGGGCGCCGTGGAAGGAGCGGGCTATCTTCCCCGCCCCCAGCTTGCCGCAAGGGAGCCGAGGGAGAACTACTACCTCTTTCGGTCGACGGAGACGCGAGCGCATCCACAAGACGAAGGTACTCCCAGCCGCTGCTTCGAACTAGCCCCAACTGGGTATCCTTTCTTCGATTATTTTTCTATTGTGGGCTCTCCCCCGCCTTCTCTGAATTCTTCTCGCGATATCATGAACACCTACGGTTCCGCCTCCTGATTTCACCCCCAATGCTGTCTCGACCATGGCAGTTTTCGCGACACCTTCTGCAAAAACTTTGTCGGAGTCCATCCCAACGTAGCCCTCTTTCGCCATTTCTTCATGCCTCGAGTAGAGAGAGGAGAGCCTCTTGCCGGAGGGATCGCTGATCTCAAGGATCGCAAGAAGGAAGCCTATCTGGAAGGAGAGCTCCGCAGAAGTGGGAGGAGCGGAGGCAGATTGGTGCTGGATTGTAGAGGAGAACCCGCAGCCCTTCATCGCCAGCACCAAACCCCAATAGTGCACGGCAACGATTGAGCAACTTGAGCCGGAAGATGCTAGATTGAAGATTGCAAATACCCAATCTCGCGCCTCAGCTTGCCGGACTTCATCAGAGGCGCCATGATGAGATTTTTCGCCGCCAGACGCTTCTTGCAGGAGAGGAGAAGACCTGCTTGGGAGTTCCAAATGCGGCGGATATCATGAGGCTGCGCCTGGCCTCAACTTCAACTTCACCGCCTTTGGAGTTGGATGCGATGTTTTGGAGCTGTTCAAGCACGACGCGGATCATCCCGAATGGTTCAGTTGCCGAGGGAGTCGTTCCATTGTGCAACACCTCGCCGACCGCATTCGCGTAATGATGCCGCGCGCGATTTCAAGATGGAATTGTTCCAACTCGGCAAGAGCCGCAGATGACGCCGCGGGTGTTCTTCGATAGCTTGAAGAAGTGCCGATCCGCCTCGACGAAAGCGTAAGGGCCTCACCCGCGACACCACTCACGCACGAGATGCAGCATCGCCACCAGGCTGAAGAGGCGGCAGTAGAGCCGCTTACCGGGCTAATTTGGGTTCACCATGGAGGAGGCAGAGGCAGCAGAGGCGGCAAGCCTTATCGAGCTTAAAGGAGTTTGCCGGGCAGGAGGAGCTTGCTGAACTCGGGCCGAGTCGAGCGAACTCCGCCGAGGGCGCTTCTCCCCACCATCTAGTAGCTTGCCGCAAGCGGAGCCCCCAGCTCCACCTGAAGGAAATATGCCCTAGAGGCAATAATAAAGTTATTATTTATTTCCTTATATCATGATAAATGTTTATTATTCATGCTAGAATTGTATTAACCGGAAACATAATACATGTGTGAATATATAGACAAACAAGATGTCACTAGTATGCCTCTATTTGACTAGCTTGTTAATCAAAGATGGTTATGTTTCCTAACCATGAACAAGGAGTTGTTATTTGATTAACAAGGTCACATCATTAGTTGAATGATCTGATTGACATGACCCATTCCGTTAGCTTAACACTTGATCGCTTAGTATGTTAATGCTTTCTTCATGACCCATACATGTTCCTATAACTATGAGATTATGCAACTCCTGCTTACCGGAGGAACACTTTGGTACTACCAAACGCCACAACGAATCGGGTGATTATAAAGGAGTACTACAGTGTCTCCAAAGGTACTTGTTGGGTTGGCGATTTCGAGATTAGGTTTTGTCATCCGATTGTCGGAGAGGTATCTCCAGCCTTCTCGGTAATGCACATCACCTAAGCCTTGTAAGCATTACAACTAATGAGTTAGTTGTGAGATGATGTATTACGGAACGAGTAAAGAGATTTACCGTAACGAGATTGAACTAGGTATTGATACCGACGATCGAATCTCGGTAAGTAACATACCGATGACAAAGGGAACAACGATGTCGTTATGCGGTTTGACCGATAAAGATCTTCAGAGAATATGTAGGAACCAATATGGGCATCCAGGTTCCGCTATTGGTTATTGACCGAGAATGGTTCTAGGTCATGTCTACATAGTTCTCGAACCCGTAGGGTCCGCACGCTTAACGCTTCGATGACAGCTCATAATGAGTTTATAAGTATTGATGCATCAAGGTTGTTCGAGTCCCGGATGTGATCACGGACATGACGAGGAGTCTCAAATGGTCGAGACATAAAGATTGATATATTGGAAGCCTATGTTTGACTTCGAAGTGTTCCGGTGAAATCGATTTTATCGAGTACCGGAGGTTACCGAACCCCCGGAAGTCTATGGGCCTTAATGGGCCATGGGAGAAGAGGAAGGGCAGGCTAAGGTGGGCTGCGCGCCTCCCCCTCTAGTCCGAATAGGACAAGGAAGGGGGGCGCGCTTCCCTCTTCCCCCTCTCCAATCCTAGTCCAACTAGGAGAAGGGGAGTCCTACTCCCGTGGGAGTAGGACTCTCCTTGCGCGCCTCTAGGGCCGCCACCTCCCTTGTCTCCTTTATATACGGGGCAGGGGCACCCCAATACACACAAGTTGATCTACGGATCTTTCCTAGCCGCAGCGGTGCCCCTTCCACCATATTCCACTTCGTCATATCGTCATGAGCTTAGGCGGCCCCGCGCCGAGAAGTCATATCGTCATGAGCTTAGGCGAAGCCCCGCGCCGGTGGAGCATCAACATCGCCACCACGCCGTCAGGTCGACGGAACTCATCCCCGACACTTTGCTGGATCGAGTCCGGGATCGCCATCGAGCTGAACGTGTGCGTAACTCGGAGGTGCCGTGACGCTCGTGCTTGGATCGGTCGGATCGTGGAGACGCACGACTACATCAACCGCGTTGTTATAACGCTCCGCCGGGTTCACGAGGGTACGTGGACGACACTCTCCCTCTCGCTGCTGTGCCATCACCATGGTCTTGCGTGATCGTAGGAAATTTTTGAAATTACTACGCTCCCCAACAAAGGCATCCGAGCCTGGTTTTATGCGTTGATGTCATGTGCACGAGTAGAACACAAGTGAGTTGTGGACGATACAAGTCATACTGCCTACCAGCATGTCATACTTTGGTTCAGCGGTATTGTGAGATGAAGCGCCCGACCGACATTACGCAGACGCTTACGCGAGACTGGTTTCACCGCCCGAGCACTCGCTGCTTAAAGGTGACCGGCGGTGTCTGCTCTCTCACTTTAGTTGAATCGAGGTGCATACGCCCGTCCTTGAGAAGGTTAAAACGAGTCTATTTGACGAAGTATCGCTGTGGTTTTGATGCGAGGTAAGAACGGTTCTTGCTCAGCCCGTAGCAGCCACGTAAAACTTGCAACAACAAAGTAGAAGACGCCTAACTTGTTTTTGCAGGCATGTTGTGATGTGATATGGTCAAGACGTGATGCTATACTTTATTGTATGAGATGATCATGTTTTGTAACCGAAGTTATCGGCAATCGGCAGGAGCCATATGGTTGTCGCTTATTGTATGAAATGCAACGCCATGTAATTGCTTTACTTTATCACTAAGGAGTAGCGATAGTCGAGAAGCAATAGTTGGCTAGACGACAACGATGCTACGATGGAGATCAAGGTGTCGCTACCGTGACGATGGTGATCATGACGGTGCTTCGCGATGGAGATCACAAGCACAAGATGATGATGACCATATCATATCACTTATATTGATTGCATGTGATGTTTATCCTTTATGCATCTTATCTTGCTTTGTTTGACGGTAGCATTATAAGATGATCTCTCACTAAAATTATCAAGAAGTGTTCTCCTCGAGTATGCACCGCTGCCAAAGTTCAGAGTACCTGCACACCACGTGATGATCGGGTGATAAGTTCTACGTCCATCTACAACGGTGCAAAACAGTTGCACACGCGAATACTCAGTTAAACTTGACGAGCCTAGCATATAACAGATATGGCCTCGAACACGGAGACCGAAAGGTCGAACGTGAATCATATAGTAGATATGATCAACATAGTGATGTTCACCATTGAAACTACTCCGCCTCACGTGATGATCGGACATGGTTTAGTTGATTTGATCACGTGATCACTTAGATGACTAGAGAGATGTCTGCCTAAGTGGGAGTTTTTAATATGATTAATTGAACTTAAATTTATCATGAACTTAGTACCGATAGTATTTTGCTTGTCTATGTTTAATGTAGATAGATGGCTCGTGCTGTTGTTCCGCTGAATTTTAATGCGCTCCTTGAGAAAGCAAAGTTGAAAGATGATGGTAGCAATTACACGGACTGGGTCCGAATTTGAGGATTATCCTCATTGCTGCACGTAAAATTACGCCCCGAAGCACCGCTGGGTGACAGGCCTCGCTGCAGATGCCGAGCCGGTTATGAACGCCCGCAAAGCAGAGCTGATGACTACTCTATAGTTCAAGGTGCCATGCTTTACGGCTTAGAACCGGTCTTCAACGACGCTTTGAACGCTATGGAGCATATGAGATGTTCCAAGAGTTGAAGTTAATATTTCAAGCAAATGCCCGGATTGAGAGATATGAAGTTCCAATAAGTTCTATAGCTGCAAGATGGAGGAGAATAGTTCTGCAAGGAGCACATACTCAAAATGTCCGGGTATAACAATCACTTAATTCAGCTGGGAGTTAATCTTCCGGATGATAGTGTCATTGATGAATTCTCCAATCATCGCCACCAAGCTACAAGAGCTTCGTGATGAACTATAATATGCAAGGGATGACTAAGACAATTCCTCGAGCTCTTCGCGATGCTAAAAGCAGCGGAGGTAGAAATCAAGAAAGAGCATCAAGTGTTGATGGTCAACAAGACCACTAGTTTCAAGAAAAGGGCAAAGGAAAGAAGAAGGAAACTTCAAAAGAACAGCAAGAAAGTTGCTGATCAAGAGAAGAAACCCAAGTCTGACCTAAGCCTGAAACTGAGTGTTTTACCGCAAGCGACCGACACCGGAAGCGGAACTGCCCCAAGTATTTGGCGGATAAAAAGGATGGCAAGGTGAACAAAGGTATATGTGATATACATGTTATTGATGTGTACCTTACTAGAGCTCGAGTAGCACTGGTATTTGATACTCGGTTCTGCTAATATTTGCAACTCAAACAGGACTACGGAATAGACGAGCACCGCAAAGGACGAGGTGACGATGCGCTGGGAAATGGTTCCAAAGTCAATGTGATCGCGGTCGGCACGCTACCTCTACATCTACCTTCGGATTAGTTTTAGACCTAAATAATTGTTATTTGGTGCCAGCTGAGCATGAACATTATATCTGGATCTTGTTTAATGCGAGACGGTTATTCATTTAAATCAGAGAATAATGGTTGTTCTATTTATATGAGTAATATCTTTATGGTCATGCACCCTTGAAGAATGGTCTATTCTTGTTGAATCTCGACAGAGTGATACACATATTCATAATGTTGAAGCCAAAAGATGCAGAGTTGATAATGATAGTGCAACTTATTTGTGGCACCGCCGCTTAGGTCATATCGGTGTAAAACGCATGAAGAAACTCCATACCGATGGGCTTCGAATCACTTGATTATGAATCACTTGGTACTTATGTAACCGTGCCTCATGGGCAAGATGACCAAAACGCCGCTTCTCCGAACTATGGAGCGAGCAACTGATTTGTTGGAAATCATACATACCGATGTTTGTGGTCCAATGAATGTTGAGGCACGCCATGGTATCGTTATTTTCTCACCTTCACAGATGATTTAAGCAGATATGGGTATATCTACTTAATGAAACACAAATCTGAAACGCTTGAAAAGTTCAAAGAATTTCAGAGTGAAGTGGAAAATCATCGTAATAAGAAAATAAAGTTTCTACGATCTGATCGTGGAGGAGAATATTTGAGTTACGAGTTTGGTTTACATTTGAAACAATGTGGAATAGTTTCGCAACTCACGCCACCCGAACACCACAGAGAAATGGTGTGTCCGAACGTCAGAATCGCATTTTACTAGATATGGTGCGATCTATGATGTCTATTTCGATTTACCGCTATCGCTTTTGGGGTTATGCTTTAGAGACGGCCGATTCACGCTGAATAGGACACCGCCAAAACCGCTGAGACGACGCCTTATGAACTGTGGTTTGGCAAGAAACCAAAGTTGTCGCTTAAAGTTTGGGGCTGCGATGCTTATGTAAAGAAACTTCAACCAGATAAGCTCGAACCCAAATCGGAAAAATGTGTCTTCATAGGATACCCAAAGGAGATGTTGGGTACACCTTCTATCACAGATCTGAAGGCAAGATTTTCGCTGTTAATTCGGATCCTTTCTAGAGAAGGAGTTTCTCTCAAAGAAGTGAGTGGGAGGAAAGTAGAACTTGATGAGATAATCAGATCTCGCTCCCTTATTGGAAAGTAGTTCATCACAAGAAATGGTTCCTGTGACAACTACACCAATTAGTGAGGAAACTAATGATGATGATCATGAAGCTTCAGATCAAGTTGCTATCGAACCTCGAGGTCAACCAGAGTAAAATACGCACTGAGTGGTACGGTAATCTTATTCTCGAAGTCATGTTACTTGACCATGGCGAACCTACAAACTATGAAGAAGCGATGGTGAGCCCAGATTCGCAAAATGGCTGGAAGCCATGAAATCTGAGATGGGATCCATGTATGAGAACAAAGTATGGATTTTGGTTGACTTGTTCGATGATCGGCAAGCCATTGAAAATAAATGGATCTTTAAGAAGAAGACCGACGCCGATGGTAATGTAACTGTTCACAAAGCTCGACTTGTTGCAAAAGGTTTTCGACAAGTTCAAGGAGTTGACTACGATGAGACTTTTCACCAGAAGCGATGCTTAAGTCTGTCCGAATCATGTTAGCAATTGCCGATTTTATGATTATGAAATTTGGCAAATGGATGTAAAACTGCATTCTTGAATGGATTTCTAGAAGAAGAGTTGTATATGATGCAACCAGAAGGTTTTGTCGATCCAAAAGGTGCTAACAAAGTGTGCAAGCTCCAACGATCAATTTATGGTCCGTGCAAGCCTCTCGAGTTGAATAAACGCTTGATAATGTGATCAAAGATATGGGTTTGTATGCACTTTTGGAGAAGCCTCAGATTTACAAGAAAGTGAGTGGAGCTCAGAGCATTTCTAATATTATATGTGGACTATATATTATTGATTGGAAATGATATAGAATTTCTGGATAGCATAAAAGGATACTTGAATAAAAGTTTTCAATGAAAGACCTCGTGAAGTTGCTTATATATTGGGCATCAAGATCTATAGAGATAGATCAAGACGCTTGATTGACTTTCACAAAGCACATACCTTGATAAAGTTTTGAAAAGTTCAAAATGGATCGTGCAAAGAAAGGTTTTTACCTGTGTTACAAGGTGTAAGATTGAGTCGACTCAATGCCCACCACAGCAGAAGATAGAGAGAAAATGAAAGATGTTCCTATGCTTCAGCCATAGGCTCTATCATGTATGCAATGCTGTGTACCAGACCGACGATGCTTAGCTGTAAGCTTGGCAGAAGGTACCAAAGTAATCCAGAGTGGATCATCGGACAGCGGTCAAGAACATCCTGAAATACCGAAAAGGACTAAGGATATGTTTCTATATATGGAGGTGACAAAGAGCTAGTCGAAATGGTTACGCCGATGTAAGTTTTGACACCGATCCGGACGATTCTAAATCGCAAACCGGATACGTGTTTTTATTAAACGGTGGAGCTGCCATTGGTGCAGTTCTAAACAAAGCGCCGTATGGATCTACATGTGAAGCGGAGTACATAGCTGCTTCGAAGCAGCAAATGAAGGAGTCTGGATGAAAGAGTTCATTTCCGATCTAGGTGTCATACCTAGTGCATCGACCGATGAAGATCTTCCGTGACAATATCGTGCAATTGCCTTGGCAAAGGAATCCAGATTTCACAAGAGGACCAAGCACATCAAGAGACGCTCAATTCCATTCGGGACCAAGTCCAAGTGGGAGACATAGAGATTTGCAAAATACATACGGATCTGAATGTTGCGCACTGCTGACTAAGCCTCTTCCACGAGCAAAACATGATCAGCACCAAGACTCCATGGGTGTAAGGATCATTACTTTGTAATCTAGATTATTGACTCTAGTGCAAGTGGGAGATCAAGGAAATATGCCCTAGAGGCAATAATAAAGTTATTATTTATTTCCTTATATCATGATAAATGTTTATTATTCATGCTAGAATTGTATTAACCGAAACATAATACATGTGTGAATATATAGACAAACAAGATGTCACTAGTATGCCTCTATTTGACTAGCTTGTTAATCAAAGATGGTTATGTTTCCTAACCATGAACAAGGAGTTGTTATTTGATTAACAAGGTCACATCATTAGTTGAATGATCTGATTGACATGACCCATTCCGTTAGCTTAACACTTGATCGCTTAGTATGTTAATGCTTTCTTCATGACCCATACATGTTCCTATAACTATGAGATTATGCAACTCCTGCCACCGGAGGAACACTTTGGTACTACCAAACGCCACAACGAATCGGGTGATTATAAAGGAGTACTACAGGTGTCTCCAAAGGTACTTGTTGGGTTGGCGATTTCGAGATTAGGTTTTGTCATCCGATTGTCGGAGAGGTATCTCCAGGCCTTCTCGGTAATGCACATCACCTAAGCCTTGTAAGCATTACAACTAATGAGTTAGTTGTGAGATGATGTATTACGGAACGAGTAAAGAGATTTACCGTAACGAGATTGAACTAGGTATTGATACCGACGATCGAATCTCGTAAGTAACATACCGATGACAAAGGGAACAACGATGTCGTTATGCGGTTTGACCGATAAAGATCTTCAGAGAATATGTAGGAACCAATATGGGCATCCAGGTTCCGCTATTGGTTATTGACCGAGAATGGTTCTAGGTCATGTCTACATAGTTCTCGAACCCGTAGGGTCCGCACGCTTAACGCTTCGATGACAGCTCATAATGAGTTTATAAGTATTGATGCACCAAGGTTGTTCGAGTCCCGGATGTGATCACGACATGACGAGGAGTCTCAAATGGTCGAGACATAAAGATTGATATATTGAAGCCTATGTTTGACTTCGAAGTGTTCCGGTGAAATCGGATTTTATCGAGTACCGGAGGTTACCGAACCCCCGGAAGTCTATGGGCCTTAATGGGCCATGGGAGAAGAGGAAGGGCAGGCTAAGGCTGCTGCGCCCTCCCCCTCTAGTCCGAATAGGACAAGGAAGGGGGGCGCGCCTTCCCTCTTCCCTCCTCCAATCCTAGTCCAACTAGGAGAGGGGGAGTCCTACTCCCTGGGAGTAGGACTCTCCTTGCGCGCCTCTAGGGCCGCCACCTCCCCTTGTCTCCTTTATATACGGGGCAGGGGCACCCCAATACACACAAGTTGATCTACGGATCTTTCCTTAGCCGCAGCGGTGCCCTTCCACCATATTCCACTTCGTCATATCGTCATGAGCTTAGGCGAAGCCCCGCGCCGAGAAGTCATATCGTCATGAGCTTAGGCGAAGCCCCGCGCCGGTGGAGCATCAACATCGCCACCACGCCGTCAGGTCGACGGAACTCATCCCCGACACTTTGCTGGATCGAGTCCGGGATCGCCATCGAGCTGAACGTGCGTAACTCGGAGGTGCCGACGCTCGTGCTTGGATCGGTCGGATCGTGGAGACGCATTTACTACATCAACCGCGTTGTTATAACGCTCGCTTTCGGTTCACGAGGGTACGTGGACGGACACTCTCCTCTCGCTGCTGTGCCATCACCATGGTCTTGCGTGATCGTAGGAAAATTTTTGAAATTACTACGCTCCCAAAGGTCGCCGGGCGAGGAAGACGGCGCTGCAATATCGACGACGCCGCCTTCATGGAGGAAGGGCTGGCGCCGGCGAGTCCGCCGGGCGAAGAGGTCGCCAAGATGTTGCCGCCGCAGAGGCGGGCGAGGGGTCCGCGACGACCGACGGCCCCGAGGCCGCAGGAGCGCCAGCGCCACGCCGACCGCCGATCCCTCCGCCACCATCGCAGCGCCAGTTCGGAAGAGCCCCAGCCCGGCGCCTATCTCAAGGCCGGGCGATGGCGCTTCATCAAGCTCCCCGGGCGCCGATTCTAGGGCGCCGGTCGAAGGAGAGACCTTGACGAGGAGCTACTCGCCCGCTGGGTTGACGCTGGTTGACGCGCCAAGCAGCAGCAATAAGGAAGTCTCGAGGAGGAGCAATCGCCAAGAAGTTGTTGTCGCCTACCGCGCCTCGGCTGCCGTTGAATCCCGGAAGCGCTTTGTCGCGGAGGCGGAGCAGATATAGAGAAGCGCCGAGGAGCTTCGGGCACCAACCAAGAAGCTCTCCGTCCTTGGCGAGGAGCGGAGGTGGCCTTGTTGGAGAAGATCAAAGCCGACGAGGCGCCGCCGGCGAAGCGCCATCGCCGCCTGCAGCACCTTCGTGGAAAACGTGGAGCACCGGACCGAGGGTCTCGTGAATGTTGCCGCCGCCATCGACAAGGAGCCGACGGAGCTGGGGATGGTGGATCTCGGTACCTCCGACGAGCACCTCCAACCCAGCGCCAAGCTCAGCTTGTTCTTCAAGGGCGTAGGACGGCTCTCCAAATGACTTCGAAGATATCCCAAAGCAGTTGGCCGAGGAATCGCGCCAGATCTGTGCGGGAGCTCTCCGTATGGTGCCGATGAAGGTGGCCTTCTCGCAATCCAGGCCTCAATCTCACCGCGCCCTCAAGTCCTTGTCACGGATGCTGATGTGGAGGCATTCAAGGCCCTTGTCGCACCCATTGTGGACAAGGTGGGCAAGATCAAGAGGGTTGATGGCGACCGCGTAGATTAGGCCGCCAATTTTATCTTTTCCTTGTCGCCGCTGGCCATGTTAGGATAACAATCTATTAGAGCTGCACAAGCTATTTTTGTAATATAACTCTATCTTGGGCAATGATTGCAATGTTATTTCTACTTGATTCTTTCCTTTGTATGTTTTTGCCCCACGCTTTTTAGGGAACTTGTCGGCGCTGGCACCTTTTGTCGCTGAACGCTGAGTGCGGAACGTCACAGCCTGTCAAGCGGTGCCGCTCCGATAAGCAACCTTGTCGCAACTAGTTGCAGCTCACTTAAGTTGTCGAGCGGACTAGAAACAAAGTAAGGGCGCAACTAGCTATGAGTTGGTTCCTTTGCGCATGGTTTTCCATACAAAGTACGGTCGCTCGAGGAAGATAACTTAAAATTAAAAACTGATTGCTCAAACTTTGGCAACTTAGCTTTTCCGTCGCTTGCTTCCTGGTACGGCGAATTTCCTCGAGCGACGCTGGTCCGCACCATTATCTTCTCTCCCCGCTAACTTGTGTGCGAGGAACCTTCCTTTCTTTTAGGAAAGAGAAAGAAGAGAAAATATAGTCATGGAGCCTTATGCTCGTTATTGCTTAATGGGTGTACGTATGCACAAAGTGTTGAGATAAAACATGCAATAAAATGATGAAAGCATGAAATTGACAAATTGTGCAAAACACATGAGTTTTACTTATGCACGTGATCTGCGCCCGCTTTGTACAAAGGATTACATGCAACATCGGCAAGACTTGTATTAAAGGTGGTTGCCGAACAGGTTCCGACAACCGCGCTTCACGGGTAAAACTTACGAAGATGCTCAATATTCCAGGAGTTGCTCACCGAATGCCATCTTCGGTCTCAAGGCGACAACGCCAGCCTAGTGACTTGTTTCACCCGATAAGGGCCTTCCCACTTTAAGGCCAACTTGTTGGCATTGTTGGCGGACTGGATTCGCCAAGAACAAGGTCGCTTCCTCGAGACTTCGCATTAACTTTGTGCCTATGGTAGCGACGAAAGCTTGCCGATAACGAGCAGCTCAGACATAGCTGCTCAAGACGGTCCTCCTCAAGGAGCAGCGCACATCTTGTCGCAGCTGCTCTTGCTCAAGCTCATCATAAGCGAGCACTCGAGGTGATCCGAATACGAAGTTCCGTGGGGAGAACTGCCTCGCTCCATAGACTAGAGTGAAAGGTGTCCGCCGCTGGCTCGACGGCGCCGCCCCGATCGACCAAAGAACCACCGCAGCTCCTCAATCCAGCTTTCTTCCGCACTTGTGTAGCCCGTCGAAAGTCCTGGTCTTGAGCCCGCAAAGCATTTCAGCATTTGCCCTCTCCGCTTAACCGCTGCTTCTGGATGAGCAATGTAAGCAAAGCGCACTTTGGCGCCAAGATCTTGGACGACAGCATGAAAGTGCGGCTCGGAATTGTGTACCGCTGTCGGTGATGATCCCGTTAGAACTCAAACGACAAACAATCGACCAAGAACTTGATCTGCCGACCGTGCCGCCACCTTCCTCATCGCTTCCACTTCCGCCACTTTGTGAACTTGTCGATTGCAACGCATAAGTACTCAAAGCCCCGACAGCTCGGGAAAGGGCCGAGGATGTCGAGCCCCTGCACCAAAAATGGCCAGTGATAAAGGGATCGCTTGGAGAGCTTGAGCTGGCCGGTGTATTCGCTTGAATGGAACCGCACACTTCACACTTGGTTACTTGTGCAGTTGCATCTGGAGGGCTGTCGGCCAAAAGAAACCTTGCCGGAAAGCTTTGCCGATAAGTGTTTTGCGCCAATGTGGTGACCACATATGCCTCCGTATCTCTCGCCAACAGCTTCGCCCATCTTCCCGTGAATACACTTCAATTTCACACCGCTGAGTCTTCTTCCGCATAAAGCAGTCCGTCGACAAACCGGTACATACTTGACCGCCGGGCTACTCTTTCCGCTTCTTCTTGTTCTTCGGAAGTTCTCCGCTCAAGGAAATGGACAATCTGCGTGCTCATGCCGGAGCATGCGGCTCGACAACAAGGACTAAAGGCACATTCGCTGCTGCGGAACATCAGCTTCCACGGCGAGAACCCGCGGCTCGGCCGAGCTTGACGCCCTCGCAAGCTTGCCGAGCAAAACTTGTCGGGAGCGCTCGCTTCAACGAAACAAACCTTGGGTTTGTTTGAGCAGATCGCTTCTTAGCAAGATCGGTGTCGATCCCGGGACCTTCTTGGCGGCGGCTTCGGGAAGCTCGCCGAAAATAGTCACCAGAATTCAACTTCCTCTTCTTGTTCTGTCCAGCTTGATGGCGCATACCGGTTGAGTCAGCTTGAGCACAAAAATCCCTGGTTCCATTGTGTAACTTGAGGCGGCGACTTTGACAGCATCACGCAATATCATTCTCGAGCTCTTGGAACATGTTCCATCTGCAGCCGCCAAAGTGCTCTTCTAGCTTTCACTTCATCAACGAGGCTTCCATCAACGGACTCGTAATCCTTGTTCACTTGGCGGACGACAAGTCGTGAGTCTCCCCGACGATGAGCTTCTTGATCCCAAGGTTCATCATGATCTCGAGACCGCAAGCAAACCTTCATACTGCAGCAAGATTGTTTGTTGCTTGCTCCTTGGGAAAGTGCATTTGACTATGTACTTGAGGTGTTCTCCGTGGGTGCTAAAGCAGCACGCTAGCACCGGGCGCTTTGCAGAAAGCACCATCAAAGTACATTAGCCACTTTTGCCCGCTTCCTTGACGGGATGCTCGCTTCGAATTTCTTCGCCTTGTGTTGGCGCCCATTCCGCTATGAACTCGCCAAGGCTCGCTTTGGATAGTTGAAGTGCTTTCAACTTGAGGCCAAAGCTTGACAGTTCTAGTGCCCACTGACAATCCTCGCCTGCTTCTTCGGATTTTGCAATATCCTCTTCAGCAGAAAGCGAGTGACGATCGTTATCTCATGTGCTTGAAGTAATGACGCAGCTTTCGAGGCCATGAGAAGGCCGAAAAGCAGCTTCGCACCCCAGAGTACCTTGACCTAGCTCCCCGCAGAAGGGAACCAAAAGTAAACCGGACGCTGCACCATCCTTTTCTCAGATCTCCTCATACGCTCACAGCAGATCCATCCTTGTCGGGACCAAAGCTTGTCGGAAAGTGCCTTGCTTGTCGCTGGATGCATCCGCCGGTCGTTAGCTCATCATCCGCCTCCTCTCCGCTACTAACGCAGCACTAACCACTTTGATTGGTTGCCGCTATATATAGCAGCAACTTCTCTAGGCCTAGGTGCGACAAGTATTGGAGTGGAGGATAGGTATCTCTTAAGTCCTACAGCGCAGCCTCCGCTCGAGTCCATTTCATTGACCTGCCTTTTTCAATATTTTGAAAATGGCAGGCGCGCCAAGAGACCTAGAGATAAACCTGCCGAGAGCAGCCACGCGACCGCAAGTCTTCGACATCCTTGACGCGCTTTGGTGCTTCAATCTGCTCAATGGCCTTGATCTTGTCGGGATTGGCTTCAATTCCTCGCCGAGACACGAAAGAACTCGAGAAGCTTGCCGAAGGGACTCCAAACACACACTTCTCGGGTTGAGCTTGAGGTTGATCTTGCGCAGATTTGCAAAGGTCTCATCTAAATCTTGAACCGTAGTTGCTTCGTCCTTGCTTTTGACCACTATGTCATCCATGTAGGCTTCTACATTTCGCGCATTTATGCTCAAAAGCATCATGGACTACTCTTGCAAATGTTGAACCAGCATTCTTTAAACCGAAAGGCATCCATATGAAACAAAGATGTGCCACATGGGGTGATGAATGCGGTTTTCCTCATCCTTCTCGCCATGAAGATCTGATGATATCCTAGTACGCCCAAGAAATGAAAGCAAATCACATCCGCCGTGGAGTCAATAATCTGACGATGCGCCGCAAGGAAATGGGTCTTTGGGACAAGCTTTATTAACATCGTAAAGTCGATACAAAGCCTCCATTTTTCGCTTGCCTTATGCACGACTACAAGATTGGCCAACCACGAGGGTGGAGCACCTCCGACAAGGCCTGCTGCTTCCAATTTCTTGATCTCTTCGCGATGAACTCTTGGCGCCCACCGCTTGCTTTTCTCGACTTTCTGCTGACGGGTCGCAGGAGAGGACAGACGGCAAGATGGTGCTCAATTACTTTCCGAACACCGGGATGTCGACGGTTGCCATGCAAACACGCCGACATTCGCCTGCAGAAAGCAATGAGCGCCTTCCTATTTAGGGTCGAGAGTGGCACCGATGGTGAAGGTACCACCAAGCCATCCTCCTTGGCGGCACCCTCTGGTCTTTGGTGGAGCTGTCATCGCCTTTCTTACACTTGCCGGTGGAGCTCGATGGTGCGCCCTCGACGGTAGCGCAGAGCTCTTGCCGACTTGGTCTTCTTCTTCCCCGGAGCTTCAGCGCAAGTGTCTTTCTATCTGCTGCGCTTGTCGCTTCCCGGTAGATCTTGTCACAGATAAGAGCATCCTTCTTGTCGCCATGGACAGAAATGACACTCATCGGGCCCGCATCTTGAGCAAGTTGTATGCATAATGAGAGGCTGCCATAAACTTGGCGAAAGTGCGACGGCCAAGTATTCCATTGTAAGGCAATGGAAAATCAGCAACATCAAAAGTGACCCTTTCAGTCCTGAAGTTTAACTCGCTGCCAAACGTTACCGGGAACGTGATCTTTCCCTTCGGCTTGCTCCTTCCCGGATTGATTCCTTGAAATGTGCCGGTCTCTTCGAGCTCGCTGTCAGGATTTGAGCTTCGAGTACCGCGGAGGAAATCAGGTTCAAACCGCCCCGCCATTAACTAGCATCTTGGTGACCTTGAGGTTGCGGATAGTTGGTGAAACCAACATCGGCAAGCACCCGACCGCGTTATGCGATCGTGGTGGTCCTCAATATCAAACATGAAAGGCGGCTGACCATTTCGTAGGCTTGCGGACTCGATGGATGGTTCTCGCCGCATTGACTTCCCGCATCCACCGCTTGAGTTGGCGTGTGAAGTATGCG
Organism: Aegilops longissima; assembly: GCA_021605205.1. Classification (NCBI taxonomy): domain Eukaryota; kingdom Viridiplantae; phylum Streptophyta; class Magnoliopsida; order Poales; family Poaceae; genus Aegilops; species Aegilops longissima. The sequence goes on along the minus strand of JAHIAM010005657.1, from coordinate 4,549 downwards.
AGAAGCACCACCGCCAACGCACAGACCTCTGTGGCTTTCTCGAACTCCCGCCGTCGGCCTCATCATCTTCCATGTCTTCATCGCCGCCGCCATCTCCATCCTTGTCGCGCCGGGAGGTCTATCTCCTTGTCGCCGCTTGGCCTTGCCACAAGGCCCTCCCCGCCGGGCATTTCTTGTCGCTCCTCCAAAGACCTTCTTGAGCCTTCTCCTTGTTGCGCCGTCAGATTCAGCCTTCGCTGCTCAACAAGCTGCTCAGCCTTCTTGCAGCTCGGAGGTCATGGCCCTTGGTGCGTGGATCTTGCAAGATCGCTTGTTGGAGCCGCCCCGCTTGTCGGCGATCGCCACACCGGGCAGCTTGGTGTCCAAGGCAACCTCCTTGCCGGAGCTACCAACTTTGGCTTTCTTGGCGCCACCTCCCTTGCCGGACTGCTCGACAACCAGCACAACTCGCCTTTCTTCTTCTCTGTTCGTCACCGCTTTTCTTTGCCGGAGCGACCCTCACCGCCGATCCTGCTGCTTCCATATTCTCTCCGGGAGTCTCTCCCATCTTCAGCACGCGCGACACTTGTCGGCCGAGCATATAGCTCATCGACGTTTTGATCTTGTACATCGCCATCTCTCCGCATCCTCATGTTCCTCACGCTCGATGAAACGCGTTGATTACCGCGGTGGTGGACATTTGGGATGTTGTGCAGTACACGGCTGAATCTCTGAATGAACTTGCGCAGGGGCTCTCCTTCCTTCCGGCGAAGCGTGATGAAGGTCGCCTTCTTGGCTATGAGGCTTGTGGTCACCGTGAAGGCGCCAACAAACTGATGGCATAGATCCGCCCAAGAGGATATGGAGTTGTCCGCAAGTGCATGAGCCAAGATCTGACATTGGGCTTGAGTACCAACGGGAAGTAGTTGGCCGTAATCTTGTCGCCTCGCCCCAAAGAGCTTGCACCGCAATGGTGTAGATGCCGAGGAACTCCGGCGGATGCGCCTTGCCGCCGTAGTTCTTCGGGTACATCTGGCTTCAAATTCTTCTTGCCGGGCCATCGACTTGCCGCAGCTCACGAGTGAACGCAAGGCAACCTACCACGCACGGCAAGTCGCCTCGTTCCTAGCGCATGCATATCGATAGAGGGCCCAGCCGCTGGTCGGATTGACGCCGCTTTCTTCGCCGGCGCGGGTTCGAAGCGCTCTTCTTGCTCGCTCGTGAAGAACTTGGCGTTGATCGCGACGAGCTCGCGGATCCGATGACGGGTGGAGTCGCTGCCGAGGTGGATCCGCGAGTCGGCGATCTTGGCCTTGGGGTGGAGAGTGCATGGTGGTTGCACCCCACAGGTTTCGCCGCCACCGCTCATGCCTTGTCGCTTTGCCGCTGCCGCGATGTAGTCGGTTGTCATGAGTGTCGCCGCTGGCAAAGCCAATGAGACTCGATGGTGGCCTCCATTCATCGACCTTGTCGGCTGTTGGATGGTAATCTAGGAGCAGTTGAGCTCTCGCCAAAGCTTCGCCGGAGTGGTGGTGGCAGCGGCGAACGGCGCGAGGAGCGGATATGCTCGACTTCTAACTATGTTTGAAGGAGCAGATTCCGCCCAGCGATCGCGTTTCGCTGCGTGCCAAGATGTCGGCATGCAAGCTGGTCTTGAGGGCCTCGATCCACCACCGATCTTGATACAACGAGCGATGGTACTATGAATACCATGACGCTGTCGGTCCCGCTACCTCCCGAGATGGGCGCGGTGCGTACGGACGTTGAGGTCTGCGCGCCTTGTCCTTGACTTGGCAGCATCATGGGCTCCTCACGACGCCTCGCTTCTTCCACCGGTGTCACCCCACCACCCATTTGCTCCGTGGTGGTGGGATCGACGGGACGGCCCGCCGCCGCCAAGCCTTCTTCTTCGGTGGCATGTTGATGAAGATGATGAAGATGTTGCTCGTGAATGCCGGATCAGGTTCACACAGCCTCGACGCTTCTACCGGGCGCGCCAAAGATGTCGGGAAGCTGATCGACCCACGAACACCTATGGGACCGGGCGAACCGAGCCCCTTTCGGTTCGGTGGGGGCGGAGGTTGCACGAAGAGCGGATCGAGGCGGCACACGAAAGCAGTTTACCCAGCTTCGAGCTCTCCGGAGAGATAATACTCCTAATGCTGCTTGTCCGATTCTATTGTGTTCTTGCTAGGGAGCGCCGAGAGCTACAAGACCTAGCATGAGTGTCTCTCGGTTTCGAATGAGTCGAACCCCTTCTACGCTATGCATGGGCCTCCTTTTATATGCTCAAGGGGTCACCGACAGTGGCAACGTAGACAAGGGCAAAAGGGAAAATGAGTTGCGTTGGTACAGCTACTTGTACGTTGTATCCTACCTAACCCTGATGGCAGGGGACTAAAGCATTAAATGCCCGCCTAAGTCGACTAAACAAAGGCGTAAAGGGACCGGCTGTGGGCGCCACTGCTCGCCACGATGGCCATCTTGTCAAGACTGCCACCGCTACCGCCGCCTCACATCCTCTTGCCACGCCGCTGGAAAGGTCCCATGGCGCACATCGCTGGTGGATGAGCTGGAGCGAGGAACGGAGTGATAATCTGTCGCTGCAAGCTCCTTGCCGCGTTGTTGCCTTGTCGCGTCCGGAAGCTTGTCGTCATCGGCCTTCCCGCAAGCTCCTCTTGCTGTGGTCTTGTCTTCTAAATGCCTTGAGTTGGCCTTCCCGACAAGCTCCTCTTGCCGGGCCTTGTCTCCTTGGCTTGAATACTTTGTTCTTGAATGGTTTCTAATGGAGCCATGAGGACCTTGGCGATCACCAAGCAAGCCTTGCCGCTGGGTGTCAAGGACGCGTTCGGCACGAAGTTCGGGATACTAGGGTACCCCTACTCTAGTACAATCGACAACAGGGATATGCACATCCCCAATGATAAGTATATCATATTTCTTCTTGACAAGAGGGAAGAGGAAATTCAAAACTCCAAATATAATCGATGGAACTTTTCCAATAGAGTTGATACTATGAACTTGAGGTTGTTTCTCGAAAGTGTACCGTATGCTCATTACCATTAACATGGAAAGTGACATTGCCTTTGTTGCAATCAATAACAGCCCCTGTAGTATTCAAAAAGGTCTTCCAAGAATAATAGACATACTATCGCCCTCGGACTATCAAGAATAACAAAGTCCGTTAAAATAGTAACGTCTGCAACCACAACAGCACATCCTCACAAATACCGACAGTATAGCAGTTGATTTATCAGCCATTTGCAAAGATATTTCAGTAGGTGTCAACTTATTCAAGTCAAGTCTATGATATAAAGAGAGAGGCATAACACTAACACCGGCTCCAAGATCACATAAAGCAGTTTTAACATAATTTCTTTTAATGGAGCATGGTATAGTAGGTACTCCTGGATCTCCAAGTTTCTTTAGTATTCCACCCTTAAAGGTATAATTAGCAAGCATGGTGGAAATTTTAGCTTCCGATATCTTTCTCCTATTTTTAACAATATCTTTCATATACTTAGCATAAGGATTCATTTTGAGCATACCAGTTAATCGCATACACAAAAAAATAGGTCTAATCATTTCAGCAAAGCGCTCAAAATCCTCATCATCCTTTTTCTTGGATGGTTTGGGAGGAAAAGGCATGGGTTTCTGAACCCATGGTTCTCTTTCTTTACCATGTTTCCTTGCAACAAAGTCTCTCTTATCATAACGTTGATTCTTTGATTGTGGGTTATCAAGATCAACAACAGGTTCAATTTCTACATCATTATCATTACTAGGTTGAGCATCATCATGAATATCATCATTAACATTTTCATTAGGTTCATGTTCATTACCAGATTGTGTTTCAGCATCAGAAATAGATATATCATTTGGATTCTCAGGTGGTTCAGCAATAGGTTCACTAGAAGTTTGCAAAGTTCTATCATTTTTCTTTTTCTTCTTTTTAGAAGAACTAGGTGCATCAATATTATTTCTCTGAGAATCTTGCTCAATTCTCTTAGGGTGGCCTTCAGGATACAAAGGTTCCTGAGTCATTCTACCAGTTCTAGTAGCCACTCTAATAGAATAATCATTTTTATTACTATTCATTTCATTGAGCAAATCATTTTGATCTTTAAGTACTTGTTCTACTTGAGTGGTAAACCATAGAAGCATGTTTGCTAACAAGTTTAAGTTCACATCTAACATCAGCCATATAATCACCCAAGTGTTTAATCATATAAGTATTTTGTTTTAATTGTTCTACCAAAATAAGCATTGAAATTTTCTTGTTTGACAATAAAATTATCAAACTCTTCTAAGCAATGTCTAGCGACTTATAGTGAGGAATATCACCTTCATCAAATCTATAGAGAGAATTTACCTTACTACCTGTGTTGGGTTATCAAACCCGAGGTTCTTCAATAGGTAATGGATTAAGATCATATGTTTCTTCAAGAGGCGGTAAATTAAGACCATGTATTTCTTCAATAGGAGGTAAATTTTAACATCTTCAGCTTTAATACCTTTTTATTTCATAGATTTCTTTGCCTCTTGCATATCTTCAGATCGAGAAATAGAA
>JAHIAM010005656.1:0-34802 GCA_021605205.1 Aegilops longissima | reverse complement strand
AGACGGAGATAAAGCGCTTAGAGCCGCCACGCATCCAAATAATTTTGTATTTGCTTGAGGTCTTTTGGGATATCTAGCCGTGACAGAGCTCGGATTTTGGCTGGGTTTGCTTCAATTCCTCTACCGGATACGATGAAGCCCAACAGCTTTCCAAATTGGTACGCCAAAACGATTCGGATTCATCTTGATGTCATATGCTCCGAGGTTGTCAAATGTGAGCCTCAAGTCGCCTACTAGTGTTTCGACGCAGTTTAGTTTTGACGACTACGCCGCTCACGATGCCTCTACTGCTTTTGCCGATCCGGTAGCCGACATGTCTCAAATGCGCGCTGATATGTTGCGCCGTGTTTTTAAGTCCGGCGGGCATCATGTTGAAGCGTAATGGTCCGTATGGAGTAATGAATGCCGCTATGCTTGATCCGCTTCGCCATCTTGATTTGATGATAGCCGAGTATGCGCCCGTGAAGCACAATGAATCGTGTTCGCAGCGGGCATCGGCGATTTGGTCGATGCGGGAGGGGAAGGGATCCTTTGGGCATGCTTTATTTAGGTCTTTGAAATCGGCTACATAGGTGCCAGGATTTGTCCTTCTTGGTACCATTACCAGGTTTGCTAGCCAATCCGGTGCTTGATGTCTCGATGAATCCGCTTCTAATAGTTTGGCTAGCTCTTCTCCCATTTCCTGTCTTTTGGGTTCGGAAAATCGTCAAGGGCCTGTTTGATCTGACTTGAACCTTTTAGGATGTTTAGGCTGTGTTCCGCCAATCATGGGATTCCGGCATACCCGAGGGGTGCCAGCGAAAATGTCCCAATTTTTCCGGCGAATTTCAAAGCGCGCGCCTACATCAGGGTTCACCAGTGCCCGATGGAGGCCGCCTTTTGTCGGGTTCGCTGGTGGACCTGGAATTTTACTATTTCATCTCGCTGGTTTAAAGGAGGTGGACTTGGATCTTTATCGAGTATCACATCGTCCCTATTCACCGTGAGAGCGCAGCAGGTGAGTTCCTCTCGCCGCTAGGTGCCTCTAAGGCTAATGCGGCTGTCTTGTTTTCGCGCGGAGTGCTATGTCCGGATCACTAATGAGAGTGATTATTCCGCGGCCCGTGCATTTTGAGCTTCATGTACCCATAATGGGGTACGGCTTGAAAATTGTGAATGCCTCGCCCTAGTATAGCGTGATATCCGCTGTTGAACGGGCCACTTGGAACGTGACTTCTTCGGATCTGTAATTGTCCGGTGAGCCGAATACCACATCGAGTGTGATTTTTCCTCAGCAGCGCCCCGCTAGGGATTATTCCTCTAAAGGTTGTGCTGCTTCGCCAATGCGGCTCCACTATTTCCATTTTTGAAGGGTTTCGTCAGAGATGAGGTTTAATCACGCCGCCATCCATGAGGACTTTTGTAAGTCGAAGCCGCCCACTATTGGACTAAGTACCAAGCGGCCGAGCTCGGGCTATCCGGAATTTAGGTTCATCGCTGGCGTTGAAGGTGATGGCTGTGTCGCCCATGGATTGGTTGTTGCTACTTGGTAGACTTCGCGAGGTCATGGATTGTTTGTTTCCGTGATATTATTTGATGCGAAAGTCTCAAGACTGTTGATACCGCATTTATGTTGTTGGAGTGGTTTTCCGGGCTAGAAGCTCCTTCCGCTTTTGGCCACCGCCGTAATATCCAACATGCTCAAGGTTATGTGTTGGGACGGCGCTTCAGATCGTGAATTTTACAGGTCCGCTAAGCCATCCCTTTAGTACGGTTCTGCCCTTTATGGGATCTTTGCTTTTTGGTTTTTGTATCCGGTGCCCGAGTGTAATGCACCTTTGTTGCGGACTAGGGTTGTATTCGGGCCGATTGTCCCAAAAATTATTTTCGTTGTCCGAAACTTCCATCGCATAAGATTTTCAGATTATGGACGCCAGGTCGGCGCGGTTGTAATTTCAATGACGGCCGACGGCGCTCAAGAGTCCTCGTCTGCAATTATTGCAAAAATTGAGATTGCGCTTTCTCTCGGCAGTCCTTTATCCTGTCCATAACCGTGGAGGAATCGCCCAATAGTGATGTATCGTCTCAATGGCACTTGCCGGATTAGAGATAGATCGCATATGTCCGGGCGGGTGGTGGAATTAAGTCCGAACCCTACCCATCTCAAGGCTCAAGGCCGAAGTTTCCGAATTTGAAGTTTGGATTGCTGGACGTTGTCCAACGAGTCCGGTCCGATGCCCGGCTTTAAGTTCAGTGTTTGATCGAAGTCCGCCCTCCGCTGGAACCGCATGGGGGTTCGGGTCCCGACATGACTAGTTTCCAATATAGGAGAAGGCCACCGATTGTTCCTCTACCACCGCAACGGTGGGTGACCCGGGAGAGTTAATCTCTTAGATCGGTTTTAAGCCCAATCTGTTTGTAGTCCTGAAGTAGTCCCAGTGGGGCGATAGCATCCAAGAGCTCGCTTACGACGAGAGCTCTATTGATCCAGCCGCCATACGAAATTCGAATGACGTGAAAATTGCTTTTGACGACTTGAGAGGTCATTGTAGAAGCGTGGCCAACAAAGCGGTCATAAGAAAACCTCCTAGCCGGATTGTTTGGCTGGCGGCCGTGGCTCTTTGGCGAAAATACCGCCCTTGAAGACAGAGGAGGCATCCTTCCCATCGGTGACGGCATTGACAGGAACTCTCAATGAGAGCACCAATGTCGGTGTCAAACCGCGGATCTCGGTAGGGGGTCCCTAACTGTGCGCCTAGGCGGATGGTAACAGGAGACAAGGACACGATGTTTTACCTGTGTTCGGCCCTCTTGATGGAGGTAAACCTCACGCCCTGCTCGATTGATATTGATATTGTGGATGTTTACAAGAGTGGACCTACCACGAGATCAAGGAGGCTAAACCCTAGAAGCTAGCCTATGGTATGATTGTAAGGGTTGTTGTGATAGTCCTCACGGACTAGAGCCATCCGGTTTATATAGACACCGGAGAGGGCTAGGGTTACATAGAGTCGCCATAATGGTAGGAGATCTACATATCCAGATCACCAAGCTTGCCTTCCACGCCAAGGAAAGTCCCATCCGGACACGGGCGTAAGTCTTCAATCTTGTATCTTCATAGTCTTGGAGTCCGGTCGGTGATGATAGTCCGCCGATGATGGTATTCCGCCATCCCACACCCCCTAATCCGAGATTCCTCAGCCACAGAACAACTTCCGTGCCCTGCTACATACTAGTTGAAGTGACGGTTCAATAACCTCATCAAGTCTCCACCATCCTCCCACTCAATTCTTTCGAGAGAAACATTTCTAGAAAGGACCCGCTTCGTAAACAATCACTTTTGCTTCCCGATCTGAATTAGGAGGTATACCCAACTGTTTTGGGTGTCCTATGAAGATGCATTTATCCGCTTTAGGTTCAAGCTTATCAGGCTAAAACTTTTCGACATATGCATCGCAGCCCCAAACTTTCAAGAAACGACAGCTTAGGTTTCTCTAAACCATAGTTCATACGGTGTCATCTCAATGGAATTACGTGGTGCCCTATTAAAGTGAATGCGGTTGTCTCTAATACCCAACCCATAAACGATAGTGGTAATTCAATAAGAGACATCATGGTATGCACCATATCCAATATGGTGCAACTATGATGTTCAGACACACCATCACACTATGGTGTTCCAGGCGGTATTAGTTGTGAAACAATTTCCACAAGGTCTTAATTGTGTACCAAACTCGTAACTCAGATATTCATCTCTATGATCATATCATAGACATTTTATCCTCTTGCCACGATGATCTTCAACTTCACTCTGAAATTGCTTGAACCTTTCAATAATTCGACTCGTGTTTCATCAAGTAAATATACTTAGAATCTACTCAAATCATCCGTGAAGTAAGAGCATAACGATATTCATCAGCGTGCCTTAGCACTCATTGGATTGCACACATCAAATGTATTACTTCCAACAAGTTGCTCTTTTGTTTCATCTCACTGAAAAAATGAGACCTTTCAGTCATCTTGCCCATGTGGTATGATTTGCATGTCTCAAGTGATTCGAAATCAAGTGAGTCCAAACAATCCATCTGTATGGAGTTTCTTCATGCATATATACCAATGGACGTGGTTCGCATGTCTCAATCTTTTCAAAAATGAGTGAGTCCAAAGATCCATCAACATGGAGCTTCTTCATGTGTTTTATACCAGTATGACTCAAATGGCGGTGCCACAAGTATGTGGTACTATCATTACTATCTTATATCTTTTGGCATGAACATGTGTATCACTACGATCGAGATTTAATAAACCATTCATTTTAGGTGCAAGACCGTTGAAGGTATTATTCAAATAAACAGAGTAACCATTATTCTCCCTAAATGAATAACCGTATTGAGATAAACATAATCCAATCATGTCTATGCTCAAAGCAAACACCAAATAACAATTATTTAGGTTTAACACCAATCTCGATGGTAGAGGGAGCATGCGATGCTTGATCACATCAACCTTGGAAACACTTCCAACATATATCGTCATCTCACCTTTAGCTAGTCTCCGTTTATTCCATAGCTTTTATTTCGAGTTACTAACACTTAGCAACCGAACCGTATATAATACCTCGGTGCTACTAGGAGTACTAGTAAAGTACACATTAATATAATGTATATTCAATATATCACGACCTTGCCACCTTCTCGCTCTACCAAGTATCTAGAGTGGTTCTGCTTCGCCTCGCTCCTCATTGCGTACACTAAGTCTCGGTTTTGGGTTCAACCTTGCTTCTTCACTAGAGCAGAACTGATTTGCCGCTTCATGAAGTATCCTTCTTGCCCTAGCCCTTCTTGAAACTAGTGGTTTTACTAACCATCAACAATTGATGCTCCTACTGATTTCTACTTTCATGTGTCAAACGTCATGAATTGATCAAGGATCATCATGTCTATCCCTCGATATGTTATAGTTCATCACGAAGCTCTAATAGCTTGGTGGCAAGGATTATGGAGAACCATCACTATCTCATCCGAAGATTAACTCCCACCGATTCAAGTGATTGTAGTACTTTATAATCTGAGCACATGCTCAACGATTGAGCTTTTCTCCCTTAGTTTGCAGGCTTAAGAAACTTGTCAGAGGTCTCATACCCCTTGACGTGGGCACTAGCCTGAAATCCCAATTCCAGTCCTTGGAACATCTCATATGTTCTGCAATGTTTCAAAAACATCTTTGGTGCCTCAATTCTAAACCATTTAGCATTACACACTGAACTATCATGTAGTCATCAAAACGTGTATGTCGATGTTCGCAACATCCTCAACCGACGCCGAGGTTCAGACACCGAGTGGTGCATTATGACATAATCCTTCCGGCAGCAATGAGGACAATCTCGCCATTTTGACGGACCAAATCCGCATAATTGCTACTGTCAACTCTCAACTAAATTCTCTAGGAACATATCTAAAACAGAGAACCAAAGCGTGAGCTATGACATAATTTGCAAAGACCTTTTGACTATGTTCATGATAATTAAGTTCATCTAATCAAATTATTTAATGAACTCCCACTCAGATAGACATCCCTCTAGTCATCTAAGTGATACATGATCCGAGTCAACTAGCCCGTGTCCCATCATCACGGAGATGCACTAGTCATCATCGTGAACATCTTCATGTTGATCGATCTTCTATACGACTCATGTTCGACCTTTCGGTCTCTTGTGTTCCGAGGCCATGTTTGTACATGCTAGGCTCGCCAAGTCAACCTAAGTGTTTCGATGTGTAAATCTGGCTTACACACGCCAGGCGCGAACGTTAGAATCTATCACACCCGATCATCACGTGGTGCTTCGAAACAACGAACCTTCGCAACGGTGCTCAGTTAGGAGGAACACATCTCTTGAAATTTTAGTGAGGGATCATCTTATTTATGCTACCGTCGTTCTAAGCAAATAAGATGTAAACATGACAAACATCACATGCAAAATCATAAAGTGACATGATATGGCCAATATCATCTTGCGCCTTTTGATCTCCATCTTCGAGGCGCGGCATGATCACCTTCATCACCGGCATGACACCATGATCTCCATCATCGTGTCTTCATGAAGTTGTCTCGCCAACTATTACTTCTACTACTATGGCTAACGGTTAGCAATAAAGTAAAGTAATTACATGGCGTTTTTTCATTGACACGCAGGTCATACAATAAATTAAGACAACTCCTATGGCTCCTGCCGGTTGTCATACTCATCGACATGCAAGTCGTGATTCCTATTACAAGAACATGATCAATCTCATACATCACATATATATAATTTATCACATCCTTTTGGCCATATCACATCACATAGCATACCCTGCAAAAACAAGTTAGACGTCCTCTAATTGTTGTTGCATGTTTTACGGGCTGCTATGGGTTTCTAGCAAGAACGCTTACCTACGCAAAGCCACAACGGTGATATGCCAATTGCTATTTACCCTTCATAAGGACCCTCTTCATCGAATTCGATCCGACTAAAGTGGGAGACAGACATCCGCTAGCCACCTTATGCATCAAGTGCATGTCACCGATGGAACCTGCCTCACGTAAGAGTACGTAAGGTCGGTCCGGCCGCTTATCCCACAATGCCACCGAATCAAGATAAGACTAGTAACGGCAAGCAAATTGAACAAATCATCGCCCACAACTACTTTGTGTTCTACTCGCATAGAATCTACGACAGACCTAGCTCATGATGCCACTGCTGGGGAACGAGCAATAATTCAAAATTTTCACGATCACCAAGATCAATCTATGGAGTAACTAGCAACGAGAGAAAGGGGGGTGCATCTTCATACCCTTGAAGATCGCGAGTCGGAAGCGTTGCAAGAACGCGGTTGGAGGAGTTGTACACGAAGCGATTCAGATTGCGGCTGAATCCGATCTTAGCACCGAACAACGGTGCTCTCTGCTCAACACACGTAGCCCGTGACGCCTCCCGCCTTTGATCCAGCAAGGAGGAGGGATAGCTTGAGGAAGAGGGCTCCAACAGCAGCACGACGCAGTGGTGGTGATGGAGTGGCAGCTCCCAAGCAGGCTTCGCCAAGCTTCAAGGAGGAGGAGAGGTGTTGGGAGGGAGGGCTGCGCCTTGGATGTAGTGTTACAGCCTCCCTTCGCCTCTATTTATAGGGAGAAGGGGATAGCCCCTCTAGATGGGATCTAGAGGGGGGTGGCTAAGGGGAGGGGGCTTGCCCTGCCAAAGGGGGCACCCCTTCAGGTTCCCTCCAACCCTAGGCGACGGGCCCTAGGGGTTGGCGCCCAGCCCACTTGGGGCTGGTTCCTTCCACCTACAACCCATTAGGCCCTCCGGCAGGTGAACCTCCCTGGACCCCGAACCCTCCGTGGTCCCAGACAATACCGTATACCCCTCAATATTTCTGGCACCGATGATGACTTCCCATATATAAATCTTCACCTCCGACCATTCCGAACTCCTCGTGATCTCACCCGACTCAACAACATTCCGTAATCACATACAAATCTTCCTTATAACCCTAGCGCCATCGAACCTTATGTGTAGACCCTACGGGTTCGGGAACCATGCGACTTGACCGAGACAACTCCTCCGCTAATAACCAACAGCGGATCTGGATACCCATGTTGGCTCTACATGTTCCATGATGATCTCATCGGATGAACCACGATGTCGAGGATTCAAGCAATCCCGATACAATTCCCTTTGTCAATCGGTATCGCATTTGCCCGAGATTCGATCGCCGGTATCCCAATACCTCGCTCAATCTCGCACGCAAGTCACTTTACTCGCTCCGTAATGATGATCCCGTGACTAACTACTTAGTCACATTGAGCTCATTGTGATGATGCATTACCGAAAGTGGGCCCAGAGATACCTCTCCGCCACACGGCGACAAAACCTAGCCTCGATTCGCGCAACCCAATGACACTTTCGGAGATACCCGTAGTGCACCTTTATAGCCACCCAGCCATTGCTAGGACGCTTGGCACACCCAAAGCATTCCTACGGTATCCGGAGTTGCACAATCTCATGGTCTAAGGAAGTGATACTTGACATTTAGAAAAGCTTTAGCAAACTAACTACACGATCTTGTGCTATGCTTAGGATTGATTCGTCCATCACATCATTCTCCTAATGATGTGATCCCGTTATCAATGACATCCAATGTCCATGGTCAAGAAACCATGACCATCTATTGATCAACGAGCTAGTCAACTAGAGGCTCACTAGGGACATGTTGTGGTCTATGTATTCACACATGCATTACGGTTTCCAGTTAATACAATTATAGCATGAACAATAGACAATTATCATGAACAAGGAAATATAATAATAACCATTTTATTATTGCCTCTAGGGCATATTTCCAACATGGAGCCCGTACCATCATCGTGAATTGCGGCTGACCGACCACCACGTGGCTGGGACAATGCGTCAACTCAATCCAAACTCCAGCCCGTACTAACTCATCGTAAAGGCGGAGATAAAACAGCTCGGAGACATACATATGACCTGCGGCAGGACTTGGACAACATAGCAGGTCAGAACAGATCGATCTACGGATCGCGGGGGCGTGCCCCGACACGCGACAACGTCTACCTAGCCGGACGCAACAATCATAATCACGCCCGGGCCGAGAACCGCAGACGGACTCCATCCGACTACGTCGTGATGTGGCCCGATATAGAAGCGCCGCACACCCCCTTTGCTTCACTGACGAGGTAATGGAGTACTAATTCCTAGAAGGGTTTAAACCCGTAAACATCGAATCATATGACGGGACAATGCAAATTCCCACCAGTATGGATCGAGGATTTTCTTCTCCATATTCATATGGCCCGCGGTGATGATTTCCATGCCATCAAATACCTCCCACTAAAACTCAAAGGACCAGCTCGGCACTGGTTGAATAGTCTGCCCGAAAACTCCATTGGCAGCTGGGAAGACTTGGAAGAAGCCTTTCTTGACAACTTCCAAGGTACATATGTTTAACCTCCGGATGCCGACGACTTAAGTCACATAATTCAACAGCCCGGAGAGTCAGCCAGGAAATTCTAGACTAGGTTCTTAACCAAAAAGAACCAGATCGTCGACTGTCCGGATGCCGAAGCCCTAGCATGTAGCGTACTGCACCTCAAATACCGATCTTCGGGCTCAAGTGGCATCCCCGGATCAAGAATGCCGACACCACACAAGCATCAAGGGTTTATAATAGAGTAGCAATCACACTCTTATTACATCAAATGTCTCAAGAGAGAACTTAATAAAATAAATATGGCTTAAGGCCATCTAATAACGATAATAGCCGAAGGCTTGGAAGATAAGCGAGTCCATCAACTCCAACGGCATCACCGAGTATAGAACCACGACCTAAGCACCTTACTGTCGTTCTAAAAGTCTGCAACATGAAACGTTGCAGCCGAAAACGGTCAAGACATGGAATATGCCGCAATGTAACACATAGAGAATAATAATGGAAATAACTATTCTACATGCATATCTGGCTGGTGGAAAGCTCTATGGTTATAGTTTTGCGTAAAGCCAATTTTTCCCTACTGCAAAGGAATAAATTTATTTAACTATCATGGTGGTTGTTAAACATTGAGAATGGTTGAAAGCATCGTCAATCCCAATTAAAGTAATCATCATTAAAACCCAACAGTATTAATTAAAGTAACATGATGAGATTCACATGATATCCAAGTACTAGATACTCAAAATGTCCATAACCTGGGACACGGCTAACCATGATTAGTTTATACACTCTGCAGAGGTTTGTGCACTTTTCTCCACAAGACTCGATCTCCTCCGTTTGATTTCTCGCACTACATGGTGTTTGAGAAACGGATGACCGAGACATAGTCTTTCAGAAGCGCTAGCACCTTACGATGTGATAGACCATACCAACCTACAACCCCTACATCAGCTAGTCTACCACTGTAAGAGTTCGCACGACATAGTCAACTATGCTAGAGCCCATAGTAGCATGTGGCTGCACACGGAAGTTTCTAGCATGAATAATCTCATGATCCCTTTGAGCCTCGGGGCGGTCCAAGAAAAATGTGCAAACTCGAAACCAGGTACTCTCACCCACCCAGATGTGTGTTTAAGTTGCCACCTTAAATGAACCATTAATTTAACAATCTCACATCTGTCATGGATACACTCACCCAATCCACGTCTACTAGCATAGCATGGCATAATAAGCAAACGTAGAAGTAACTCCCAAAGGTTTGATACTAAACAGGAAATAGGTACTACCTCATCTACTTCCCATCCCATAATTTAATTAGATCCTAATCATGCAATGTTTGAGGATTAATCTAATGCAATAAAACTGGGTAGTAGAAAAGGTATGATCAAAGTGTTACTTGCCTTGTCGATGATCCGCAAACCTAGAGACTCAAGTAACAAAGTACACACCGTATTCTATCTCAGACAAACAAACAAGCATACAATAAGTACTCATCTAATGCACAGGTAAAACTCAAACAAAGACCTAACCAGAAAGTTCAACTTAAGAACTTCGGTTTGCAAAAAGAATCAAATCAAACAAAGCAATGAAGTCAAACGGCGAAAGAAAACAGCTCCGTTTTACCAATCTGGATCTAAGTCAAATTTTACAGAGGCAAAAACTTGTTTAAGTTGGTTATTCGGAAAGAGGGTTTCGAGATGAAACTCCAGGCGCTTGAATCGGCTGATTCCGATAAACGAGTGAAAAGTTATACTAAAACGAAAATCGGATCAGAAATCACGATCAGAAAAATCGCGGATTAAATCCGAGAAAAAGAAAAACAACGAACAGTGTTAACGAACTAACGCTCGCTAACTAGATCTAATCTGATGAACACGTTTAAAACGAACGAACGAGCTTAACGCCGCTATTTAACCGAACCGAAAATAAATAAACCGATCTAAATAAAAACCGAAACTAAAAAACCGATTTAAAACCGACGGAAAACCAAATGGTTTTTCTAAAAACGGCGACACGGATTACGAGGCAACCTCGGCAGCGGCGGCTGGCTGGGCTCTCTAATCGGCTTATATAGCCTAGCGGGTCGAGTCCCAAGGACACGGCCCGTAGGTCGGTTCGTTTTTTTAATAAATAATTTTGCACAGAAAAACAAACGAAAGAAATAGTAAACGGACTCCAAAAATCCTGAAATAAATTTTCCCCGGCTTCTAAAATCAAGCCAGACTAGATGAACATTTATTGGGGCCTAAATGCAATTTCGAAAAACGCACATTTTTCCTAAATTCAAATAAAATGGCGAAAAACTCCAAAATAAAATCTTATTTGATTTTATTATTAAATCCTCATTATTTCTTTATTTTGGGAAAGTCATTTTATTCCCTCTCTCATATTTTTGTAATAGAAATAATTTAAGATAAAATAATTAAAATCAAATGATCCTATTTCAAAATTTGAGAAAACTCAAATATGAAAATAACGAAATCCCCAACTCTCTCCGTGGGTCCTTGAGTTGCGTGGAATTTCTAGGATCGAGCCAACAATGCAACAAAAATATGATATGCAATGATGATCTATGTATAACATTCCAAATTGAAAATTTGGGATGTTACAAACCTACCTCTTTAAGATGAATCTCGCCTCGAGATTCGGGTTGGCTAGAAAATAGGCGAGGTGGTCCTTAGCAGATCGCCCTCTCGCCTCCTGTGTGGCTTCATCCTCAAGGTGGTGGCTCCAATCGAACTTTGCAAAACTTAGTGACCTTGTCATGGTGACTCGGCGGCATACTCCGTAATCTTAACCGGTTTCTCCTCATAGGTCAAATCGTTATTCAACCGAATCGCCTAGTGGCACAAGATTCTCAAGGGTATATCCGCCATCTCTCACGACACTTCTTCAATCGAGAAACATGGAACACATCGTGAACACCGACAAACCCTGTAATTCCAACTTGTACACAACTTCTCCCATGCGCCCAAAACTTTGTATGGTCCCACCAAACGTGGGCGCTAATTTTCTTTAACACCAAAACGCTTAACTCTCAAGCGGAGATACTCAAGATAAACTCGCTCCGACTTCATATTCTCAGATCCTTGTGTTTTGAATCCGATAGCTCTTCCGCCTTGATCGGGCTACCTTGAGTCTATCACGAATCAACTTTACTTTCCGCTCGCACTTTAATCAAATCCGTCCAAACAATTGGCGGTCTCCAAACTCATCCCACAATAGCGGGTTCTGCACCTCCTTCCGCATAAGGCTTCGAAGGTGCCGCCTTCAAACTGGTTTGGTAGTGTTGTTATAAGAAAACTCCAGATATGGCAAGTTGTCATCCCAACTTGATCCATAATCCAAAGCACATGCTCTCAGATATCCTCCAAAATCTGGTTGACTCTCTCGGTTTGTCCATCCGTCTCGTGGATGAAAAGTCGTACTAAACTCCACCGTTCCCAAAGTTTCGCAACCGCTCTGTAACTTTGAGGTGAATTGGGTTCTCTATCTCGACACGATACCTCGAACTCCATGCAAGCATACAATCCTCGGTCATGTATATCTTAGCCAATTTGGCACCGCTGTAGGTAGTCTTTATCGAATGAAATGAGCTACCTTCACAAACGATCGACTACAACCCAAATCGAGTCATAGCCCGAATGGGTCCCGGCAATCCTGTGATGAAATCCATGCCTAGTTTATCCCACTTCCATTCGGTATAGGCAATGGCTGTAATAATCCTCGCTGGCTTCGATGTTCCGCCTTCACTTTCTCGACACACATCACAAACTGCTACATACTCGCGATATCTTTCTTCATTCCGTCCACCGTAAAGTATCCTTCAAATCCAAATACATCTTGGTATTTCCGTGGTGGATCGAATACGGTGAATCATGTGCCTCTTGCAAAATCAACTTCCTAATCTCCTGATCACTTGGCACGTAAACGCCGTCCTCAAACCATAAGGTATCGTGCTCATCCTCACGAAATCCCTTTGCTTTTCCCATGCTCATCTTCTCCTTAATAGAAGCAACTTCCTTATCTGTCCTTTGAGCTTCTCTGATTTTATCCATCAAGTAGACTGAATCTCCAACGCTACATAGCCTCTCGGAACTATTTCCAAACATAGCTCCCGGAATTCTCGCTAATTCTTTTGGTAAACCTCCGATCATTAGGATGTTGACATGACTCTTACGGCTCAACGCATCTGCTACCATGTTAGCCTTTCCGGGGTGATAATGCAATCTCATATCATAATCCTTGATGAGCTCCAACCATCTCCTTTGTCTGAGGTTTAACTCCTTCGCGGAAGATGTATGTCGGTGTCAAACCGCGGATCTCGGTAGGGGGTCCCGAACTCAATGCCTAGGCGGATGGTAACAGGAGACAAGGGACACGATGTTTTACCCAGGTTCGCCCTCTTGATGGAGGTAAAACCTCACGCCCTGCTTGATTGATATTGATATTGTGGATGTTTACAAGAGTGGATCTACCACAAGATCAAGGAGGCTAAACCCTAGAAGCTAGCCTATGGTATGATTGTAAGGGTTGTTGTTCTTCGAGTCCCACGGACTAGAGCCATCCGGTTTATATAGACACCGGAGAGGGCTAGGGTTACATAGAGTCGGTTACAATGGTAGGAGATCTACATATCCAGACGCCAAGCTTGCCTTCCACGCCAAGGAAAGTCCCATCCGACACGGGCTAAGTCTTCAATCTTGTATCTTCATAGTCTTGGAGTCCGTCGATGATGATAGTCCGCCAATGATAGTTCGGCCGATGATGGTAGTCCGCTATCCGGACACCCCTAATCCAGACTCCTCAAGAGCTCTCGAACCAGGCTTCAATGATGATAAGTCCGGGCGATATTGCTTGGCATTGCAAGGCGGGTTCCTCCTCCGAATGATAGAAGATTGTGAACACCAGATAGTGTCCGCTCGCAAAATAGATTCCACATTCCACCGTAGAGAGAATAATATATAC
Source organism: Aegilops longissima (assembly GCA_021605205.1). Lineage (NCBI taxonomy): Eukaryota > Viridiplantae > Streptophyta > Magnoliopsida > Poales > Poaceae > Aegilops > Aegilops longissima. The sequence continues at coordinate 20,868 of JAHIAM010005656.1, read as the reverse complement.
ACAAGTTCAATCACGACGCTTTTTGTGGCATAACGTCACACCACTACCAAGCCATTACTTGAATTGTGTTTTACTTTACCACCTCAACAAGATTTAGCAAAGCGGTTTTTGGCACGCCTTGTCGGGCAGTAGATCGTGTTTCCTTAATCCGGATTCTCATCAATACGGACGGGTAACCCAACCGCGCCATTGATGGTGACGCTTGGGAGATAAGCGAAGTTTTACCAGCCGGTGGGGACGCCAGACTTCGCCTACCATATAAGGGATAAGGATTTACCTTCTCACCCACGCCTTCTTCCTCCTTTGCTTATCCATCTCCAAGACTCGAGCCCAGCGCCAAGTTCACAAGATCTCGCCTCAACCTTCTCCGACCATGTCCGAGCGGAGGTAAATGGTTGGCCTCCACCGCTAAGGAGGAGCACATCGCCAACCGTGGCGCCGGATACCTCTCCGCGACATCACAGACCGCCGCCTGACGAGGGGCAGCTCATCCCCACCCCCAGCCCCATGAGAGGGTCGCTCTTCCCCACTTCCTTCATGGATCGGGCTTTCCACTTCACCCTTTGTCCGGGGCTCATGTTCTATTACGGCCTGATTTCCATGATCCGCGCCAACTTCATCCTCAACATCTCGGCGCTTATCGCCGTGGTGCGAGGCCTTCCTTCATCCAGCCCCACTTCTTGCTTAGGCTCAAGACCTTCAATGTCGTCGGGTAGTGAAGGGCACTGCCGGAGTGCGGAGGCGCCATGTTGGGCAAGATGCCCAATGTCCTTTGGTTCAAGGGGCCTTCATGGAATCCGCCAAGGGGTGGCAATCGGGTGGTTCTATATCACCGAGCCAGCGGACTTACATGGGCGGCGCCCCGAAGTTCAGATCTGGTATCCTCACGCAGCTCACCTCCGGAAAGAGAAGGGCTTGTCAGGGGTAGTTCGAGGAGCCGACGGACTCCAAGCCTCGTATCCGTAAGCTGGTGAAGAAGCTCAGCTAGTTAACGTGGTCCAAGTCATGCTCGTCCACGGATTCTCCCATGCCAAGAGCGGCATTCAATCTGTGGAGTTCGATCAGAACAGCACCAGCGCTGAGCGGCTCTTCGACACGACGCACGGGCGCTCGGAGGGTTCTGCTCAAGGGCGCCAAGCCCCCGTGATCAGCGATCAAGATCGCGAATATCGCCGCAGCGCCAAGCCAACGAGGTAAGTGATTCTACCCTTTACGGACACTTGTTTTTCATAGTTTGACTCTATGCGGTTTTAATTTCCGCTTCCTTTGACAGACTGATGAGGAAGGCGGAGCAGATTACCCGCCCGGCCCTATGCCGTAAAATCCAGAGACGCCGTAGCGAGGGTTGCTGGTTCCGCACCGCACGGGTGCCGGAGAAGAAGGCCAAGAAGGAGGCCACGGGTGCTCGAAAGAGCCCTGCTGTGTGTCCGACGACTGGGCGGACTCCTCCAAAACGAGGAGGAGAAAGAGGACTCTCTCCCAGAGGATGGAGAGAGGAAGAGGAAGGCTTCCCAACAGGGGAGGCCAAGGGTCCAAGAGGGAAGGACTATTCCCTCGACAGCCCGCCAACATCAATGTTGGCGAGGAAGAATGGCCTTCAAGGGCCAGCCTCCGCGAGATCGTAAGTATCCGGATTCCTGAATGATTTATAATTTTTTTCGCGCCACATAGTGTCATTCTAATGCCGCATGCCGCCTGTAGTCCGCCAGGATGATCTCCCCGCTTCATCGGGCGGGTCGCTGGTCTGGCCGGATGTAGACTCCATCCCGACCGCCCACCCTCGCGACACCGAGGACGCCGAGGTGGGATCCCAAGAAGGGACCCATCGGGGAGGCCCGGAGGCGCCACAAGGCGCCCTCCCGACTTTGCACCGACTCCATATCGTAACCCGCAGTGGTTCCGGAGTCCGCCGGGCGCCCCTTCAATGAAGGGTAAGACTGCGGACGCCGGGCGGCTTCCGGCCCAACCGAGGCGCCGGCAATTTGTTGGAGGCGCCAAGAGCGCCCATCAGGAAGAACACCGCACTATTATGAGTGCGGTGATTCAAGGTGCAGCTCGCCAAGGGCGGGCTGGCCGAAGCTCGCAGAGCCTTCATCGTGCTTTGAGGTAAGAAGTTAAAATATGCAATGTAATACCGCATAGACAGAGCCCCGATGCTCGGTTTGGTGTTCGGAAAGAAAAGCCGACCGAGGATCTGAAAAAGAAGATATACGCAGGGTTGCTTAAAATTATGTCAATATGGGTTGCAGGCTGCGCTGCCGACCTCGCCAGACCGATCGACGGAGGTCGGTGCTTTGAAGCAGAGCTCGAGCGGTCCGATCAAGAGCTCGGCCGCGCCAGAAGCAGCTCCAGACAAAGAAGGTGAGTAACACCACTTTGAACTTGTACTTATGTAAAAGGATTTAGGTTGCACCAAAAATAACAAGGATAACGTGGTACCGCAGGGCCACGAACGAGGTGGCGACTGGAAGGAGGCCGTGTCCGCGCCGAACGTGATGCGCCACGGAACGGGCAGAGCGAGAAAAGCAAGAGGCGCTGGTGGCGGTGAGTTCAGCAAGAGCCTGTGCTCTCATGGAAAAGCATGAGAGTTTGGAGCATGACTCAAAGACTTGAGAGTCCGAGCTTGCCTCGCTCTTGAAAGTGCCAAACTGCCAAGGCCGATGCCCATAAGTCCCTTCAGAGATTGAGTTGATGAGGAAGATAGCGCGGTAAGGCATTTTTCATGCAAAGCAAGCATGTGAATGTAAATTACGTGTTACTTACCCGAATTCGAGCTCTCTAGGGCGCTGCAGATCTGCCGCAGCGGTCTCGATGTCAGCCAGATTCTACCGAGCCGAGGAGGGAGCTCAACGGAGAAGGTCTTCCGTCTCAAGATGTCGAGGCCGCCATCCGGTGTTCTAGCGACCAGCCAAGCAGCTAGTCGAGCTCACAAGGTGGCCGAAGGGCCATGAAGGGCCTCATAGTCCGGCCAGGGCCTCGAGAGGCCATGCCTGGAGCTACTTCGCCTCGCAGGCGACGGTTGGTGGATGCGTCCTCGGGTGGAGGTTATCAAGCGCCTCGCCAGATTGAAGGTGCTGCCGGGCCCTTGCCCGCCAAGAAGGTGCATTGGGGCAAGCTGGATGCGGAGAAGCTAATCATCGACGCGCCACCAGCGGCAAGGAACATCGACGCCAAATGTACTATAAGACTGTTTTGAAGGGTGCCCGCAAGATTATGGATGAGTGCCCTGTGGATGTAATTATTGAGTAAATTCGAATGTGTTATCCTCGCGCTGAAAACTTTGTTCATATGCGCTAAGCAACGCTTGTTAATTTAAAATATTACCTTCAGGCGGCCGCTTATTAAATCTGAGAGATGGCAAGTCGTCGGCTTCAGCCCCATGCCATGAGTGCTGGGTGTTCGGGATAAACTTGAGCGCCTAGTTCCCATTTTGGGTCCATCGAGGAGGTGCCAACACAACTAACAAGGCAACCGGACTTATAGTGCTTGTACACCTCACTTAGCCATAGAATTCTATAATTTTAATTTCGCGAAGCCCTAGTATTCGGAGGACCAATTAGGGCACTATCCATGCCTTCGCTTGACATTATCCGAACTTCGCTCAAGCGGGCGAGGTCTTTAAGGACCCGAAGGACCTCTCTAACAGCCACCAGTCTCTCGCCTTTATCATGACAATAGTTTTAGCTTTCCATCGAGGCATTAACCTGCTCAACCGGGCGCAATCGCAGTGGTTCTCCCTGCTACCTTAGCCAATAGAACGGAACATAAGGTGCCAAACATGGGAGCCGGGCAAACCCAACTATTGACCCAAGACATGATTCAAGCCGATTCATATAATGCTATAAGTTCGGTGCCGACTTGTGAAAGTGTTCGACTTTATCACACCATAATGCGGAGAACATAAGCCCCTGTGTATTTGGTCGCACTAAAATGTACGGTGCAACATGTCGTAAATGAACACACACACACACACACACACACACACACACACACACACACACACACACACACACACACACACACACACACACACACACACACACATATATATATATATATATATATATATATATATATATATATAAGGTAATGCAATTATGGTCAAAAGTGCTGCATTTTATTCGAGAAGATATGCTATGAGGCGGAATGATACAAATAGTGCGAAAGCAAGGGATTGGACGAATTAAAGGCGCCTCTCCAGGGTAGGCCATGAATGTTGTATTTAACAAAATTAATGCTCGTGGATGGAGACCACCGAGTGTTCGTCGCGCCTTTGTCCTTCCCTCGTTGTTGCATCATGAGTTCGCAGGTTCGCCACGGACAGAGTTCTGTATAAAAAGAGAGAAATAAAAGAAAAAGAGCGACACACTTGGGAACCCCCGTATCGCCGAACCACACTGGTCTGTTGTGGTTGTGCCTTTCCCCTATGCCCATGGTATCTCCAAGGCGAATTATGTACGCGAGAGTTTGTCTTACAATTTTGCGAGGGTGGGGTTGAGGCCGCATTGCTACGCTGCGTTCTAACGCGCTGTGGGTCTTGGTTGATGTTGTTCGGCGCTGTTTATCGTGTCCGGTCGCTTAACGGCCGGACTCGAGAATTTCCTTAAAAGGCTACTCAGACTTCCGCCGCGAGAGCCGCTGTATGTTCCTCCGCTCGAGGGAGCGCCCGTGTTTCCATTGACCGTGATGACTCCACGAGGGCCTGCCATCTTGAGCTTAAGGTATGCATACGCGCACCGCTGCTGAATTTTGCGAACGCGTTCGTCCGAGCAGAGCGTGATAGCTGCCATGGAACGGGACTATGTCAAGATTAACTCGCTCAAAATTATCCGGGATCCAAGACCACTTCCAGTAATCGAGCCAGATAACCGCCTCGACACCGGTATGACGCCTTTGAAGGTTGTCTTTGTAGGTTTAACTTTGAAGGGTCTATGCCCATCTTGGCGACCGTATCCCGATAAAGCAGGTTCAGTTACCGCCGCCCATCGTGACTCTCGTGAGGTGAAATCCATCGACGATTGGATCTAAAACCATCGCGCGAATCCGCCATGGCGGATATCGGTCGGATGATCTCTTCGATCGAAAGTGATCGGGCAAGAGGACCATGGGTTGAATTTTGGGGCGATCGCTCCATCGCCAGATACGCCCTTTAGTGCACGCTCGCCCCCTCTTGGGAATATGCGCTGTGTATATCATGTTTACCATCCAACTTGAGGGGGAATCCTTTGTCCTTTGTTGTTCGGGCGGCCGGTCTCTTCCTCGCCATCACCGTGTAGCCCCTTGTCACTGTTTTCGGCGACAAATTTGCCTCGCTGCTTGAAACCCAACAATCTTCGCTGGTGTGGTTAGCTGGCTCTTCGGGGTTCCGTATTTAACAGAGAGGTCGAGTATTCGGTCCAAATTGACGGGCCCGAGTGGTTCTTTGAATGGCTTCTTCCGCTGACCGGACTTGGAGCCTCGAATCCAGCGTTGACCGCCAGATCCCTCATTGCTGCCGCCATTAATGCGGCGCTTGTTTTGTTTCGACGCGAACCTGCCATTGCGGTCCTTGGTATCCGGACTGCCAGATTTTTGCCGAGGTTGTTGCTGCGAGCCAGCTAGCTATCCTCTCCCGCATGTAAGCGGTCATGAGTGATGTGAGGGCTGCCATGGATTTCGGATTCTCCCGCCCTAGGTGCCGGGCCAGCCACTCGTCATGATGTTATGTTTGAAGGCAGCGAGGGCCTCGCGATCCGGACAATGACGATTTGATTTTTCTTTGTTAAGAACCGTGTCCAGAATTGCTCGCCGATTCGTCTGCTGCTGGATTATGTGGCTTAGGTCATCTCGGTCCCGTGGTCGCATTATACGCGTTCTCGGAAGTTGTCGAGGAATGCGGCTTCCGTGTCTTCCCAAAGATCCAGCTTGACTCGCGGGCAGGCTGTTAAGCCAATGCCGAGCTGGTCCTTTAAGCTTGAGCGAGATATTTGATGGCGTGAAGATTGCCGCCATGGGCCATGTGTATATGGAGGAGATAATCCTCAATCCAAACCACGGGTCTGTTGCCATCGAGGATTCGATATTAACGGGTTTAAACCCTTCAGGGATTTGATGATCCATTACTTCGCTGAAGCATAGTGGTGTGCGGCGCCTCAGATTGAGCAATATCGCGACGTAGCTCGAGAGAGCGTTGTTCGCTGTGTTCGCCCGCCGGAGTAGTTGTATCCGCGCGACGGTATTCGCTGTGGGTCTTGGGACGCCCACGTGATCCATAGATAGATCTGGATTGTCTTGCCTTGTCCTCCAATATATCTCGCAAGTCCGCGCTGCTCCGTGGGCTTCATGCTTTTTGAGCGATGCCGGGTACGGTTTTGGTGGAGGGCTTGCACGCTCTCTATCACGGCCACGAGGTGGTCGGTCTGCCATATTATGCGCCGGTGATGCAGGTTTGTACGCTTCTCCTCTAATCGGGGAGTAACTTATGCTTTGGGTAACTTTTGAGGGGCGCTCGAAGTTCATACTTTTCGCCGCGAGGACCTCGGTCCATCTGTCGGCCAAGAGGTCTTGATCAGCTTGAAGTCGTTGCTGCTTTTTCTTTAGGCTGTTTGCCGTGGCCATTAGCCCGCGCTCAAACGCCTTGTTCGACGGGATCCTCGTGCACGACGAATTCGCTGCCGCCGAGGCTTGCCTCGCCTCCGGAGGGAGGTAAATAATTGTCATCCTCGACCTTCGCGCCGCCGCCTCTCATGAGGGCTTGCTTCGCCTCCTCCCGCGCCGGATCGTGGCCGAGGGAGTTGTCTTCGCACTTTCTGGGTGTTATTATCTCCTCGTGCCGAATCGCCATTCTTGCCGTGGGCGGATTTAGAGCGGCGCCACCGACGCCGGCGCTGGGGCTGTTTCTTTAAGGAATCGCCTCGCCGCTTCTTTTGCCGCCCCATCTTTTGGGGTGTCCACCATGTATATGTGGTATGACGAGGTGGTCTTCCAAAGGTCCTCGTAGGCACCGGTTCTGGTAGTCTCCGCATCTTCGCCCATACCGCCGATGTCTTCGGAGTCGTGAGTCGAGCACGCTTGCTAAATCGCCGACGGTGGCTATGAAGTGGGTGGTGGTGGATCTGAATTTCTTCGCCGTCTGCTGTCCCAACCGCCCCGGCCGTAGTTCGCCAGGCTCTCCGGATAGCGAGAGATGCTTCAGAGAATTTATGATATCGCCGAACGGCGAAAGTGCCGAAAGATGTCCGCAGCGTAAATTCCATGATCGGCGCCCAATCGGATTCGACCGCGTGGTCGCAGGAGGTTCGAGTCCGCGATAGTCCGACACCGAGTCATGAGCTTATGCGGGACAAGGTAAGTGTTCGCCCATCGCCAGAGAAGTTGGAGCTCCCGAGGCGGTGTCCAGCCATCCGCCCTCGATCCGAGCGATCGCCCGCACTATGGGTCGGAGCGATTCGCAGCGGCTCCAAGGTGCCGTCCGCGCAGAGTTAGGTCATGCCCATCGTGACAGCGCGCACGCCGGGTCTGTGGCTCGATCCATCAAGATCAAGTCCCCGCGATATCGGCCGTGAAGTTTAGGGTTTCTAGACCTGACTCGACGGCCAGGGCGAAGCTTTCGATCCGCTCAAGATGGCCAAGTGAGTTGCCCGCAAGGCGGTTACCGAATACGAAGATCTGTCCGGGAGAAAAGTCTCACCCAGACGGCGCTGTTGTTGATTGAAGAGGCCATCGCTTTATCGGTGACGGCATACGAGGAACTCTCAATGAAAGCACCAATGTCGGTGTCAAACCGTGGATCTCGGTAGGGGGTCCCGAATCTGCGCCTAGGCGGATGGTAACAAGAGACAAGGGACACGATGTTTTACCTAGGTTCGGGCCCTCTTGATGGAGGTAAAACCTCACGCCCCGCTTGATTGATATTGATATCGTGGATGTTTACAAGAGTGGATCTACCACGAGATCAAGGAGGCTAAACCCTAGAAGCTAGCCTATGGTATGATTGTAAGGGTTGTTGTTCTTCGAGTCCCACGGACTAGAGCCATCCGGTTTATATAGACACCGGAGAGGGCTAGGGTTACATAGAGTCGGTTACAATGGTAGGAGATCTACATATCCAGACGCCAAGCTTGCCTTCCACGCCAAGGAAAGTCCCATCCGACACGGGGTGAAGTCTTCAATCTTGTATCTTCATAGTCTTGGAGTCCGGTCGATGATGATAGTCCGCCAATGATAGTTCGCCGATGATGGTAGTCCGCTATCCGTGACACCCCCCTACTCCGTGACTCCCCTCAATGTATTTCAAACTCTTGTGATCTCAGATACACACTCCCACAATGATTTCCAATGAGGAAATGTTCCATGTTTTCAAGGAATGCACTGTTGGGGAACGCCAGTGCAAAATTAAAATTTTCCTACGGTTTCACCAAGATCCATCTATGAGTTCATCTAAGCAACGAGTCAAGGGAGTGAGTTTGCATCTACATACCACTTGTAGATCGAGTACGGAAGCGCTCAAGGGGATGGTGATGATGGAGTCGCATCGATCACCGATGACCAAGTGCTGAACGGACAGCACCTCCGCTGCTCAACACACGCACGGTATGGACGATGCCTCCTCCGTGATTGATCCAGCAAGGAGGAAGGAGAGGTTGAGGAAGATGGCTCCAAAGAGCAGCACGACGGCGTGATGTTGGTGGAGTGACAGTTCCCCGGGCAGGCTTCGCCAAGCTCACGGGAGGAGGAGAGGTGTTGGGAGGGAGGCTGCGCCTGTTGTGTATGCAGCCTCCCTCACCCCTATTTATAGGGGAAGGAGGAGGGCCCCCCCTAGATGCATCTAGAGGGGGGGGCGGCCCAAGGGAGGGGGCTTGCCCTCTGCAAGGGGGGGCCCCTTAGGGTTCCCTCAACCCTAGGCGCATGGGCCCAAGGGAGGGGTGCGCCCAGCCCACCAGGGCTGGCTGCCTCCCACGCAGCCCAGTGGCCCCCGGGAGGGGTGGCCCTCCGGTGGTCCTCCGAACCTTCCGGTGGCCCCTACACAATACCGATATGACCCAAACTTTTCCTGTCCGCTTGACAACTTCCCATATATAAATCTTTACCTCCGACCATTCCGAACTCCTCGTGACGTCCGGGATCTCATCCGGACTCAACAACATTCGTAATCACATACAAGTCTTCCTAATAACCCTAGCGCCACCGAACCTTATGTGTAGACCCCACGGTTCGGGAGACATGCGACATGACCGAGACGCCTCGTGTCAATAACCAACAAAGGGATCGGATCTGTTGATACCCATGTCATCCTATGAACCACGATGTCGAGGATTCAAGCAACCCCAGATACTATTCCCTTTGTCGACGGTATAGTTACTTGCCCGAGACTCGATCGCCGGTATCCCAATACCGCTCAGTCTCATCGCAAGTCACTTTACTCGCATCAGAATGCATGATCCCGTGACCGCACACTTGGTCACTTTGAGCTCATTATGATGATGCACTACCGAGTGGGCCTGTGATACCTCTCCGCCACACGGAGTGACAAATCCTCGCCTCGATCCGTGTCAACCCAATGTACACTTTTGGAGATACCGTAGTGCACCTTTATAGTCACCCGCCACGCCAGACGCTTGGTACACCCAAAGCACTCCTACGGTATCCGGGAGTTACACGATCTCATGGTCTAAGGAAGAGATACTTGACATTGGAAAAGCTCTAGCAAAACGAACTACACGATCTTGTGCTATGCTTAGATTGTCTTGTCCATCACGCCATTCTCCTAATGACGTGATCCCGCTGTCAATGACATCCGATGTCCATAGTCAGAAACCATGACTATCTGTCGACCAACGAGCTAGTCAACTAGAGGCTCACTAGGGACGATTGTGGTCTATGTATTCACACGTATCACGATTTCTCGATGATACAATTATAGCATGAATAAAAGACAATTATCATGAACAAGGAAATATAATAATAATGCTTTTATTATTGCCTCTAGGGCATATTTCCAACAGTCTCCCACTTGCACTAGAGTCAATAATCTAGTTACATTGTGATGAATCAACACCCATAGAGTTCTCGTGTTGATCATGTTTTGCCCATGAAGAGAAGTTTAGTCAACGGATCATGACATTCAGATCCGTATGCACTTTGCAAATTTCTATGTCTCCATCCTGAACATTTTCACGGATGGAGTTGAAGCGACGCTGATGTGCTCGGTCTTCTTGTGAAACCTGGGCCCTTGGCAAGTGCAATAGCTCCAGGTTGTCACAGAAGAGTTTGATCGGCCCCACGCATTGGGTATGACTCCTAGGTCGGTGATGAACTCCTTCACCCAAATTGCTTCATGCGCTGCCTCCGAGGCTGCCATGTACTCCGCTTCACATGTAGATCCCGCCACGACGCTTCGCTTGCAGCTGCACCAGCCATCGCTTCCACCATTCAACATATACACGATCCGGTTTGTGACTTAGAGTCATCCAGATCTGTGTCGGCTTAGGCCGACGTAACCCTTTACGACAAGCTCTTCGTCACCTCCATAAACGAGAAACATGTCCTTTGTCCTTTTCGTGTACTTCAGATATTCTTGACCGCTGTCCAGTGTTCCTTGCCGGATTACTTTGGTACCTTCCTACCAAACTTACGGCAAGGTTTACATCAGGTCCGTACACAAGATGGCATACATAATAGATCCTATGGCTGAAGCATAGGGATGACACTCATCTCTTCTTTATCTTTTGCCGTGGTCGGCATTGAGCCGAGCTCAATCTCACACCTTGCAATACAGGCAAGAACCCTTCTTGACTGATCCATTTTGAACTTCTTCAAAATCTTATCAAGGTATGTGCTTTGTGAAAGACCTATGAGGCGCCTCGATCTATCTCTATAGATCTTGATGCCTAATATATAAGCAGCTTCTCCAAGGTCCTTCATTGAAAAACACTTATTCAAGTAGGCCTTAATGTTGTCCAAGAATTCTATATCATTTCCCATCAAAAGTATGTCATCTACATATAATATGAGAAATGCTACAGAGCTCCCACTCACTTTCTTGTAAACGCAGGCTTCCATAAGTCCAGATAAACCCAAACGCTTTGATCATCTCATCAAAGCTTAATGTTCCAACTCCGAGATGCTTGCACCAGCCCATAAATGGATCGCTGGAGCTTGCATACTTTGTTAGCATTCTTAGGATCGATAAAACCTTCCGGCTGCATCATATACAACTCTTCCTTAAGATAACCGTTATGAACGCTGTTTTGACGCCCATCTGCCATATCTCATAATCATAGTATGCGTAATTGCAACATGATTCGGACGGACTTAAGCTTCGCCACGGAGAGAAAGTCTCATCGAAGTCAATCCCTTGAACTTGCCGATAACCCTTAGCGACAAGTCGAGCTTTATAGATGGTGACATTACCATCCGCGTCTGCCTTCTTCTTAAAGATCCATTTGTTTTCTATCGTCACCGATCATCGGGCAAGTCACCAAAGTCCATACTTTGTTTTCATACATGGATTCTATCTCGGATTTCATGGCTTCTAGCCATTTGTTGGAATCGGGCCCGCCATCGCTTCTTCATAGTTCAAGGTTCACCGTTGTTCAACAACATGATTTCCGTGACAGGGTTGCTGCATTCACTGTGCGGAACGTGTCCTTGTGGACCCACGAAGTTCAAGAGCAACTTGATCCGAAGTACCTTGATCATCATCATTATTTTCTCTTCGCTTGGTGTAGGCATCACAGAACATTTTCCGAGCTGCACTACTATCCCGCTCAAGAGGTAGTACTTCATCGAGTTCTACTTTCCTCCCACTTACTTCTTTCGAGAAAACTTTTTCCGTAAAGGATCCGCTTCTTGGCAACAAAGATCTTGCCTCGGATCTAAGTAGAAGGTATACCCAATGGTTTCCTTTAGGGTATCCTATGAAGACGATTTTTCCGACTTGGGTTCGAGCTTTTCAAGTTGAAGTTTTTGACATAAGCATCGTGATCCCCAAACTTTTAGAAACGACAGCTTAGGTTTCTTCCCAAACCATAATTCATACGGTGTCGCCTCAACGGATTTAGACGGTGCCCTATTTAAAGTGAATGTAGCTGTCTCTAGAGCGATCCCCAAAATGATAGCGTAAATCGGTAAGAGACATCATAGATCGCACCATATCCAATAGAGTGCGATTACGACGCTCGACACACCGTTACGCCGAGGTGTTCCAGCGGCGTGAGTTGTGAAACGATTCCACATTTTCTTAAGTGTGTACCAAATTCGTGACTTAAATATTCTCCTCCACGATCCGATCGAAGAATTTTATCTTTCGTCACGTTGATTCTCTACTTCATTCTGAAATTCCTTGAACTTTTCAAAGGTCTCAGACTTGTGTTTCATCAAGTAGACATACCCATATCTACTCAAGTCATCTGTGAGAGTGAGAACATAACGATATCCTCCATGAGCCTCAACACTCATTGGACCGCATACATCGGTATGTATGATTTCCAACAAGTTGGTTGCTCGCCCATTGTTCCGGAGAACGGAGTCTTGGTCATCTTGCCCATGAGGCATGGTTCGTATGTGTCAAATGATTCATAATCTAGAGACTCAAAAGTCCATCAAGATGGAGCTTCTTCATGCGCTTGACACCAATGTGACCAAGGCGGCAAGTACACAAGTATGTGGGACTATCGTTATCAACTTTACATCTTTGGTATTCACGCTATGAACATGTGTAACATTACGCGAGATTCATTAAGAATAAACCATTGACCATCGGAGCATGACCATAAAACATATCTCTCATATAAATAGAACAACCATTATTCTCGGATTTAAATGAGTAGCCATCTCGCATTAAACGAGATCCGATACAATGTTCATGCTCAAACTTGGCACCAAATAACAATTATTAAGGTTCAAAACTAATCCTGAGAGGTAAATGAAGAGGTAGCGCGTCGACGGCGCATCACATCGACTCTGAACCATTCCCGACGCCAAGATCGTCACCTCGCCCTTCGCCAGCCTCCGCTTATTCCGCAGCTCCCGCCGTGAGTTACAAATATGAGCAACGCACCGTATCAAATACCCAGGAGTTACTACGAGTATCGGTAAGGTACACATCAATTACATGTATATCAAATATACCTTTGGTGTTGCCGGCCTTCTTGTCCGCTAAGTATTTGGGGCAGTTCCGCCCAAAGGACCCTTCCCTTGCAATAAAAGCACTCACCTCGTGCTTGGGTCCATTCTTTGACTTCTTCCCGCAACTTGCTTACCGGGCGCGGCAACCTCCTTGTCATTCCTTCTTGAAGTTCTTCTTGCCCTTGCCCTTCTTGAACTTAGTGGTCTTATTGACCATCAACACTTGATGTTCTTTCTTGATTTCAACCTCGCTGACTTCAGATAGAGAATACTTCAGAATGGTCTTTACCATCCCCTGATATTGTAGTTCATCACAAAGCTCTTGTAGCTTGGTGGGAGCGATCAAGGATTCTGTCAATGACCGCCTCATCAGGAGGTTAATATTCACTGGGTCATACGGTTGTGCAACCTGCATATCTTGAGTATGTGCTCACCGACGTAACTATTTTCCTCCATCTTACAACTATAGAACTTGTCGGAGATGTCATATCTCTCGACCCGGCGTGAGCTTGAAAACTAGTTTCAGCTCCTCGAACATCTCATATGCTCCGTGATGCTCAAAACGCTTTTGGAGCCCCGGTTCTAAGTGTGTAAAGCATGCCGCACCGAACGAGGGAGTAATCATCAAGACGAGACTGCCAAGCATTCATAATGTCTTGGTTCTCTCGACGGAGCGCCACCTAGCGGTCCTTCTAGGACATATTGTTTCTCGGCAGCTATGAGGATGATCTCAAGTTCCGGACCCAGTCCAGAGAAGTTGCTGCCATCATCTTCAGCTTGGTTTTCTAGGAACGCGTTGAGTTCAAGTTGACATGAGCGCTGGCCATTTGATCTACAAGACATATTATGCAAAAGTTTTAGACTAAGTTCATGATAATTAAGTTCATCTAATCAAATTATTTAAATGAACTCCCACTCAGATTAGACATCCTCTAGTCATCTAAGTGTTACACGATCCGAGTCGACTAGGCCGTGGTCCGATCATCACGTGAGACGGACTAGTCATCGCCGGTGAACATTCTCATGTTGATCGATCTTCCATACGACTCGTGTTCGACCTTTCGGTCTCCGTGTTCCGAGGCCATGTCTGCATATGCTAGGCTCGCTAAGTTAACCCTAAGTGTTTTATGTGTAAATCTGTCTTACACCCGCTGTATGTGAACGTAAGAATCCATCACACCCGATCATCACGTGGTGCTTAGAAGCGATTTAACTTTAGCAACGGTGCACGCTTAGGGGAGAACACTTCTTGAAATTGTTGTAAGGATCATCTTATTTACTACCATCGCTCTAAGTAAACAAGATGCATAAACATAATAAACATCACATGCAATTATATAGTAGTGACATGATATGGCCAATATCATAAAGCTCCATTGATCTCCATCTTCGGGCTCCATGATCATCTTGTCACCGCATGACACCATGATCTCCATCATCATGATCTCCATCATCGTGTCTTCATGAAGTTGTCACGCCAACGACTACTTCTACTTCTATGGCTAACGCGCTTAGCAATAAAGTAAAGTAAGTTACATGATGCTTCTTCAATGACACGCAGTCATACAAAATAAAGACAACTCCTATGGCTCCTGCCGTTGTCATACTCATCGACATGCAAGTCGTGATTCCTATTACAAGAACATGATCTCATACATCACAATATGTCATTCATCATTCATCACAACTTGGCCATATCACATCACATGACAATTGCTGCAAAAACAAGTTAGACGCCCTCTAATTGTTGTTGCATCTTTACGTGGCTGCAATTGGGTTCTAGCAAGAACGCTTTTCACCTACGAATAACCACAACGTGATTTTGTCAACTTCTATTTACCCTTCATAAGGACCCTTTTCATCGAATCCGCCCAACTAAAGTGGAGAGACAGACACCCGCCAGCCACCTTATGCAACTAGTGCATGTTAGTCGGTGGAACCGGTCTCACGAAGCGCACGTAAGGTTGGTCCGGCCGCTTATCCCACAATACCGCGGAAGCAAGATAAGACTAGTAGCGCAAGCAAGTTGACAAGATCTACGCCCACAACTAAATTGTGTTCTACTCGCAATAGAGAACTACGATAGACCTAGCTCATGATGCCACTGTTAGGGAACGCTGCAGTAAAATTAAAATTTTCCCACGGTTTCACCAAGATCCATCTATGAGTTCATCTAAGCAACGAGTCAAGGGAGTGAGTTTGCATCTACATACCACTTGTAGATCGAGTACGGAAGCTGCTCAAGGATGGTGATGATGGAGTCGATCACTCGGATCACCGATGACCAAGTGTTGAACGGACAGCACCTCCTGCTCAACACACGTGACGGGGACGGACGACGCCTCCTCCGCCTTGATCCAGCAAGGAGGAAGGAGAGGTTGAGGAAGATGGCTCCAGCAGCAGCACGACGTGATGATGGTGGAGTGAAAGTTCTCCAGTGGCTTCGCCAAGCTCACGCGGAGGAGGAGAGGTGTTGGGAGGGAGGGGCTGCGCCTTCAATTGTGTATGCAGCCCTCCCTCACCCCTCTATTTATAGGGGAAGGAGGAGGGGGCCCCTCTAGATGCATCTAGAGGGGGGCGGTTAAGGGAGGGGGGCTTCCATCTGCAAGGGGGCGCCTTAGGGTTCCCCTCAACCCTAGGCGCATGGGCCCAAGGGAGGGGGCGCCCCAGCCCACCAGGCTGGCTGCCTCCCTACGCAGCCCATGTGGCCCCCTCGAGGGGTGGCCTCCCGTGGTCCTCCGAACCTTCCGGTGGCCCCTCCATAATACCGATATGACCCAAACTTTCCTGTGTCCGCTTGACAACTTCCCATATATAAATCTTTACCTCCGACCATTCCGAACTCCTCGTGACGCCCGGATCTCATCCGGACTCAACAACATTCGTAATCACATACAAGTCTTCCTAATAACCCTAGCGCCACCGAACCTTATGTGTAGACCCTACGGTTCGGGAGACATGCGCATATGACCGAGACGCTCGTGTCAATAACCAACAGCGGATCTCGATACCCATGTTGGCTCCTACATGCTCCTCGATGATGTCATCGGATGAACCACGATGTCGAGGATTCAAGCAACCCCGATACTATTCCCTTTGTCGACGGTATGTTATTTGCCCGAGACTCGATCGCCGGTATCCCAATACCTCGCTCAGTCTCGCATCGCAAGTCACTTTACTCGCATCAGAATGCATGATCCCGTGACCGCACACTTGGTCACTTTGAGCTCATTATGATGATGCACTACCGAAAGGGGCCCAGGATACCTCTCCGTCATACGGAGTGACAAATCCCGCCTCGATCCGTGTCAACCCAATGTACACTTTCGAGATACCAGAGTGCACCTTTATAGTCACCCAGCCACGCCAGACGCTTGGTACACCCAAAGCACTCCTACGGTATCCGGAGTTACACGATCTCATGGTCTAAGGAAGAGATACTTGACATTGGAAAAGCTCTAGCAAAACGAACTACACGATCTTGTGCTATGCTTAGGATTGTCTTGTCCATCACGCCATTCTCCTAATGACGTGATCCCGCTTGTCAATGACATCCGATGTCCATAGTCGAAACCATGACTATCTCTGACCAACGAGCTAGTCAACTAGAGGCTCACTAGGACGATTGTGGTCTATGTATTCACACGCAGTATTACGATTTCCTGATAATACAATTATAGCATGAATAAAAGACAATTATCATGAACAAGGAAATATAATAATAATGCTTTATTATTGCCTCTAGGGCATATTTCCAACATTGATCCTTCTTTAATAATTTTCATAGGCTTCCAATTTCAGAAATTTCAATGAATTCCGGTATCCTGCGAGTCCAAGGAAATCCGGATCTCCCAACTTTGTTGGCGCTTCCCAGTTTGTCACCGTGGCAACTTTAGTGGGGGTCTACTTTATTTTCTCCGGATATAACATGTCCGAGAAACCAACTTCCTTCAACCAAAACTCACACTTGCTGAATCATAAACCGGTTCTTAGCTTCGTACCAAAGCAAGTGCTCCTAGTTCCCATTCTTTGAGTAGACCAAAATATCGCCAATGAATACCACAACAACTTATCCAAAAACTCCATAAACACCTTGTTCATCATGTTCATAAAATAGGCTGGGACGTTAGTCGACCAAATGACATAATGGTATACCAACAGCCCGCATGGTAAAAGCCGCCTTAGGTATATCCTGCCCCGGATCTTCAATCGATGGTATCTTGATCGCAAATCGATCTTGGAAAATACCTTAGCTTCTTGCAATTGGTCAAACAAGTCGTTGATCATCCAACGGTTATTTGTTCTTAATGGTAACTTCATTCAATCTCGATAATCAACAACCATTCTTAATGATCCATCCTTCTTCTTCACTAGAAGTATGATCCCCGGCAAGAACTTGGGCAATAAAACCTTTTCCAGAACTTTAATCTGCTTCTTAATTTCTCCAAATCTTGGCGGCATCCATACGGTTCTTAGATATCGCCCCAGTTCGGCAGAATTCAATAAACTCAATGTCTCGCCGGTGGCATGCCGCAACTCTTCCGAAACACGCCTAGATAATCCCTTACCAGGTATTCCTCCCGCACAACTCCCCGATAAGGAATTTACATGGCTCTCCTCGCTCATGCCGGATACATACTTGATTCTCCTTCCTTCGGGTGGTAAGCAAAATCGACTTACTAGCAATCAATATTCCTCCGATTTGATAACCAATCCATACCTAATATCACATCCAATCATTGGGATTCCAAAACTATTAGGTCCGAGGAAAACATAGTTTCCAACTTAATGGGCGATCCACTATACTTATATTCCGCCCGGTGAGGTTACTAGCATGGGTGACCTAAGGGCTTGGGTTGGTAATTTATACTTATCCACAAATCCCTTGATATGTGGAATGCGATGCACCAAAGATAAAAAGAACAACTCAGAAATGTCTTAACCAAAAATTACCAATCGCCCTGGCTGAGCTTCAACCTCCTCCACTAACGTGGTTCACCCGTCCCCCCTTTGAAAGGGTTCATTCTTTCCGAGCTTCCATTGCGTACATTTTGGGCTTCGACATTCATTTGCATAATGCCCAGCCCACGGCACTTATAACAAGTGATATGGCTGGTCACCTTGGATGGGTTGAGGGTTGGTGCGGTTTTCCATTGCTTTCCATTCCCGTTTCCATTCTTTGTGCCATTATGATTGTGCGAAACCCCTCCGTGAGTATGCTGAAATTGCCTCCCGGCTTCGGGAAAGCGAGCCTGGCCCGAGTTATACTTCGCCCATATTTCATTGATTGTCAATCGGCTGCTTCCCTTCAATCATAAGAGCACCGCCTACTAACTCCGGTAGTTATTAAGGTGGCTACATCAACTGCATGCTCACTCATCATTCCCTTCTAGAAACTTCTCCCAAGCACTTAGCAACGCCATTTGGGGCATAACGGTTAGCTTAAGTCTCCACATAGCCAACCGTCTGCCCTCCTTGGCGCAAGTTGCAAACTCACGCTTTTCATGGCCATAGCTCCTGGAAAATCAAGATGGAAAGCTTGCGAAATGATCCCATTGAGTTCACGGATAAGTGGTGTAAATTCTCCCACCATGCGCCGGTCCTTCGGGCAAATTTCACCTTTTCCCATCCGCATCCCCAGGGGTCAACTCCTCCCTATCTTGTGGAGCCAATCATCTGCAAAACCCCGGGTACCGAAAACACCGCGGATTCAGCCAAGAAACGGGTCAAATGGTCAATGGTGGTGGTGGTGGTTGTTGTTGTTGTTGTTGTTGTTGTTGTTGTTGTTGTTGTTGTTGTTGTTGTTGTTGTTGTTGTTGTTGTTGTTGTTGTTGTTGTTGTTGTTGTTGTTGTTGTTGCCTTGGTTATGTACCAATGTTTGAATCAAGGCATTCTCGCTGAATCAACTAAGTGATCTCCGCGAAAACAAACCGGGTCGCCTCGAGGCATCTCGAGGGTTTATAGAAAAGACGAGAGTTAAGAATAGAATGAGGTCTAGTGAGAGAACACTACCCATATGCACATGAGACAAAAGCACACAAAATCACTCCAATCAAATCAAACAAGGGCATACAACGGTCTAACTATCGCTACAAAGTGCCGACTAAAACTAATTTTTAATGGGGAATTTCTACTATCGTTATGGTGGTCAACTAGAAAAGCTGCTCCAATGAAGACTCCATGATATCTGCTCCACTTTTTAGAAATCATCATCACTAGGATCGAATCGTGTCGCCGATGATGATGTAGTTCTCGACAGGTGCAATCATCATCTTCTCTCCGGTGTGAATTCCATGAGTTCTTCAATCTTCTCCTTAAGATCGCGCTTTGTCTCACTAGAGCTACAATCTCCTCCATGTAGTCCTTGCGAGTGGCCTTCAGCTCCTTCTAGTTCGATAATCTTGGCTTTTGCTTTCTTCAACTCCATCATGTTCCAAGCACATCTGGTTCTCCAGCGCCGAATGTGCCGATTTAACTCTTGGATGAAAGCTGCAATGGATCAATGCTTCTAGTGCTAACTATCTCCCATTGTTCATCTCGGCCCGCAAATCTGGTAGATAGTATCCTTGAGGTCATCTTGGTAAACTTCTTCAATGCATCCCATGGTTATGTGAGCTGCCATGCTCTTTCCTGCACTCCAGGTTGGTGCATTAAAACACAATCTATGGGCCCGTGATCTGGCGCAACGCCCTTCCGGAACTTGAGCTTGAATCTTCTAGCTGTTTGGGTAAAGTGGAATTGTAGGTCCCGTGAAGCTTGTTATTCCGATGTTCAGTACTTAGTGACTTCCTTCGGTGTCGCCCAAAGTGTGTATCTTCATCCGGCGTGGTGAACTTGATCCTCGCTTCACATCCTAAAAGAGTAGAAAAGATGAGGAGTCGAAATGAGAGGAGAGTAGTGACCTAGGGCTTTAGCTTAGTGGTCGGTCCGACACAACGTGGTGCTCGATACCATCTTTGTAGCGACTCAGACCTCAAACACCGATCTCTCGGCTCAAGTGTCATCCCGGATCAGAATGCACACCACACAAGACTCAAGGATTTATAACAGAGTAGCAATCACACACTTATTACATCGAATGTCTCAAGAGAGAACTTAACAAAATAAATATGGCTTAAGGCCATCTAATAACGATAACATCGGAAGGCTTGGAAGATAAGCGAGTCCATCAACTCCAACGGCATCACCGAGTATAGAACCACGACCTAAGCACCTTACTCGTCGTCTGAAAAGTCTGCAACATGAAACGTTGCAGCCTGAAAACGGGTCAGCACATGGAATATGCTGGCAATGTAATGTATAGAGAATAATAATAGAAATAACTATTCTACATGCATATCCGGCTGGTGGAAAGCTCTATGGTTACAGTTTATGTAAGCCAATTTTTCCCTACCGCAAAGGAATAAATTTATTTAACTATCATGGTGGTTGTTAAACATTGAGAATGGTTGAAAGCATCCTCAATCCCAATTAAAGTAATCATCATTAAAACCCAACAAGATTAATTAAAGTAACATGATGAGATTCACATGATATCCAAGTACTAGATACTCAAAATGTCCATAACCGGGGACACGGCTAACCATGATTAGTTTATACACTGCAGAGGTTTGTGCATTTTCCCACAAGACTCGATCCTCCGCTTGATTTCTGACTACATGGTGTTTGAGAAACGGATGACCGACATAGTCTTCATAAGCGCCCCTTTTATAGACCGAAATAAACCCCTACATCACTAGTCTACCACGAAGAGTTCGCACG